>OMNV01008803.1:0-15736 GCA_900303265.1 Brotula barbata
TTGAAAACAAGATACATTATATATATATATATATTTATATATACATCATACTGATCAACATCCTGATTGTGTGCTGAGACCCGAAACACTTAAGTATTATCATACATTATTCCCTACGTACAGGTTTTTTCATATTTGCTCAAATTATTTCTATAGAATGCCGATGACTGACAACTTCTGGATCTCTTGTGTTGATACTAAAATCAATGACGACAGTAAAACTCGCTCAGAATACACGAATGCGCTCATTGCAAGAATCCTCGCTGAACATGCAGGATAGAGCAGACTTTGTTGACTGTGTATTTGGATTCATGTGTGAAATATCGGGAATGAAGACCGAGCAGACTGATCCAGTCCGGTTCTAGTCTATTGGTCCACTAGTGAGCTGATGGGACAAACAGCGCCGTTGTCGTAGCAAACACAAAACATGGATAACAATGATTCCCTCGTAAAAAAAAAAAAAGTATAATAACCTTTATTATTACAACAGGGGCGCGCCTCAACGATTAAATGAATAATTAAAAGATGCGCTCGTACACTTTCACGGGGTATTTAGCTGGGTGAGTTTTATTTTGGTGACCGGAAGTTCCATTTTCATTCTGCCTTCTGAAAGTCTTGACATGGAGGAAAATGGTTTAACGCAGTTTATCTCGGTGGCGGCAATTCTCACGAAACAAACAACCGACCCCGGTGTAAAACCGTGTTCACTATTGACTCGTTTAATCACATGAAATACGAAAAGGTTTTATATTTGTTTGGCGTCGTGTTTCAGGCACGTTTGTGGGCAAATAAACGAAGATGAAGTCAAGTGTAACACTAGCTAACAAATGAAACCGCGCACTGTTTGCGCCTCCGTGATGGTAACGTGCGGTTTTATCAGCGACAGTAAGTGATATTGTTCGAATTTTAATGTCTGAAGGGCTGGCGGAGCACCGAGTGTATCTCTACATTATGTCTCCACACCGTCCGAGTGGACGCGGATTAAGAAGTGTAAATGTTATCTAAACGTTACCGAACCGTTCAGAGAGCAGCGCGGCGTGTAAAACAACGACAACATCCGCGACAAACGACTCACACTCACAAATGTCCCACCGCTCGGCTGCCGAAAATGAAAGTCCAATCTTTTTATATTTCCATATTCCCAGTACTTCCTCTTCACTTCATTTTTCAGTTCAACACTTTTTGCCGGACTCTACAACCTTAACGGACAGCCAATCAGCGCCGGGCTCTAATGCTCGAATGGCCAATAGAAACGATCGTCTTAAACACAGCTTGTCCAATAGAAACCGGAAGGCTGGACTGCTCAACCAATCACAGCGCGTCGTTTTTCTGCGACCGAATGCAATGGAACCAATTTTAACCTGGACGACGTGAAAACACGACAGAAAGACATTGCTTTTATGTATTATATATTTGTAATTTAAAATATTTATTATCATTTACATTATTTTATATGTATGATTAGTATCTATATATGAATGTTTCATCCCACACACTAGATGTGGCATATTTTCACGGCTCATTTCCTCCGAGATGTAAACTGGAAGTTGCCTCGTACTCCTCGATGTCGTTGTCGTACTGTAAATAGCCATAAGATGGCGGCAAAAACACCAATTGTCTCAAAACTATTTCTATATCCGAGTTGGAGTACCCTGCAGAATTGCTATGCTATTGAACTCAGAGTAACGCGTACACATACATAATACAGGAAGTTGGTGAGGAACACAGAACCCAAATGCAGATAAACAATGAAAAAGTCTTTAATTGACACACACACACGAGTACACGTTGAAGAAGGCATCAAGGTGGAGCAGTTTAATCTCTGGTGACAGTTGGTGCTGGTTGACCGCTGGAGCAGAAAATCAGGCAAACAAAATGAGAGGCGAACGAATGATTGATATATGTCGGATCAACAAATCAGGACGTCACCATGACACACAGGAGCATTTGAGTGTATTCAGAGATCCCTTACTGTGGGCAAAACTGGTATTTTACAGAGTTGACTGATAAAAGCTGAGATGGCTGCAAACCCTATGATGGTTCTTATGAGTTGTTTGAAGATCATTTTAACAAACAAGGTTTTCTATGCAGAAAATAGTGTATTCCTGTATTGTTTGTAAATGTATACGATGATGTGAAAATGTTTAAATAAGTCCTTGAAGATCCTTTAATGTGATTCTTTCTACTCCAAATTCAAACAAAAGACAAATCGAAGACTCTAAAATTGTAAAAGTGTGCAAGCAAGTGAACAAAGAATTAAGGAACAGACTTACTTATCCAACCATACAGGTAAACCTAAACCAAATGGGACGGAGACAGATAATCCAAGCCAAAATCAGAGTGTAGGGTGAGGATATACTGTAAACACCAGGCCGGGCACAGTAGACGGCTCAGATTGATAAGACCGGCATTGGGGATTTGTCATGTTGGAAAGATCAGGCGAAAAACCAAAATTTGTGGCAGTCTTGAAGGGAGAAGTGTGTGGCCAGGCGGATCAGGGGGCCCAGGCTGCCGGCCCAGGCTGCCATCCCATTCTCAGGTCACTCCAGGTCCTGCACGCTCCAGGTCTGTGATTTACCTGTGAAGGTATAGGGTCATTATCAGAGACGTTAGATGCAGAAACAGGCTGCTTGGTGAACTAATTTAGGACAGCACAGACTCTAAATGTTGATTTGTGTAGGCAGACGCCAGAATAAAGCCCCATATCTCCGACTGACCTGCAAATGTTGTAACCAGAGTCTTTTGATTCAGGCCTCACTGTAAACACAATCTCAGTGAGGAGATGTATCATATTTTCATCCATCACTGCAGAGGCATACAGTGGAGGAGCCTGCAGCTACTTTGTAAAGAAAGAGCAGGTCTCAGCAGCTAGGATGGATCCAGGTTTACTGATACGGGGTGGTGTTGTGCATCCTGCTTCCTCTTATTCCCAGAACAATATTGGAGCTTCTCAACTAAGGCAGGAATCACAGCAGAAGGAGATCGATGTAGAGCTCGGAATGCATCCAGGACCAGTGACTCTGGAGGCACGTATAACCACGGTCCAATCAGCTCCTGCTGTGTTCTACTCAAATCACTCCCACTTCAGGATGCCTCGGCTGTGGGGAATCCACCTCATCGTCTGACAAGGGTCCACCTGCAGGAGAGAGAAACATTAGCCAAATTTAGGCATTTTAGGTTTGCTGTCAAGCTGAATTTCAAAAAAACACTAAGGTAACATAGCAGAAACTAATTGTCATGTAATCAACATTTACTTACCAGTGTATCCAGCATAGTGCTGCAAAAAAAAGATTTAAAAAAAAATCTGCTCTCTCTCAATTTAACCAGAAAATGTTTTTTATAATAACTAGTCTTTCCAGGTTGGCACATTTTTCTTATAATCATATATACATATCAAATGATTCTATATTAACATGCTTTTTGAAAAACACATCAGTATATCTTGTTTCAACAAACGTTCCTGTTATTACAGAAAAAAACAACACATCTCAATAAACAAGAGACTTATCTTATGTATACACAACTTGTATACGTTTTTACTTTATATACTAATATATGTTCATCAGACTGTTACTTACAATACAATAGACAAAGTCCAAGTAATTAATAATAACAACTAATAATAATTTCAATAAATAATTATAATTTGGCCAATCTGATATCAATGTGACTTTGCCATTTAATACATTGGCCCTTAAATGATGATTGGTTGGTTGATTTGACTGGTTGGTTGTTTGTTTTCTAGTATTGCAGAAAGAGACAGTTAATGTGTGTAATTTGCAAGAGATTGGCTGCTCATTGAACTTATTTAGAGGAACTCCTGTAAAGCACAGACATCTTTTTATGGCTACTGTAAATACAGTACATAAGGAACTAGCTTTAACTTAAATGTCTCTAACGTCTAAATCTCATGGAGTACTACTCTGGTCTAATGTGAACATGCTGACATGCTCTGAGTCTTTCATTAAATTGTTTTCATTGGTCACTGGAAACAACACATTTTGTGATATTACACTGGTACATTTCCAGATTTTTGGACATCACAAAACGTGTTCACAACAGTATGGCTTCAGATTATTGAAGCAAATTGATGTGATTTCAGAGGATCTGTTGCTGCTGCTGCTGCAAAAAACAAAACAAAAAATCCCTTCCTGCATCGCTGACAGTTGTGGGCGCTCTCCACTGTGTGCACGAACTTTTGTCTGGTCGAGGCTCTCGGTGTGGGGACGCTTGACCTGCATGCGTGCCGGTGTTTCTTTAAATGTGTTTAGAAGCCAAAGCCTTTGTCATACTCACGGTTATGTTTGCTCTCCCCAGTGTGGATTTGCTGAACTCCGTGTCCACAAAGGCCACACGGATGAGGTTTTGCTCTAAAGTGCGTCTGCCGGCGCTGTAACGAGTGCAGATTTGCAGTGGTACGATTTCTCCCGTGAGTGAGAGAGCTGGCTGCGGTCCTAGGGTTTTTCTCCAGCGTGGATACGGCGATGCACTCCAAGACTCCCGTCTGTGGTGAGGCTCTTGAGACGCACGTTGCTCGACAACGGCCCTCCCGTGTGACTACGTTGATGCACCTGCAGGCTGCAGTCAGTCGGGAAGCTCTTCTTGCAGACAGCACAGTCGAAGGGCGTGTGACCAGCGTTAGCGCGTCGATGAGCTTTTAAGTACAACGGTGTGGTGAAACTCTTCCCACACCGTTTACAATGAAAGTCTTTGTCACCGGTGTGGACATGCTGGTCTACCATAAGGTGCTGTGCTGGGCTGAGAGCCTTCACGCAGTCTTTGGATCGGAATGTCTTCACTGTAGGAGTGGGCTGCTCTTTCTTTGCCGGTGTACTGTTACCAAATAGACCTAAAGAAACAAGGAATAACAGGCAACAATATAACTCTTACATCTATTGGGAAGGAAACTGAGAAACACAAATGTAACTTACAGATCTCCCTGTTGTCTGGGGGTTCATCCTTTAACACCACAGCAACGTCCACTGGTGTGCCTAGAAAAAAGTACATTCATTTTCAGACAAATGACTGTGCAGAGATGTCATACTATGATATAAAATAGTGCTGAGAGCTTCATCCATTTACTCTGTGATCTAATGTTTTGTCATTTATTGGTTAATGTTCCACATACATTTAGTGTTTAGTTCTCCATAGATTTTGTTTTCAACATGTCCCTTTTATCACTGAAGCTGTTCTCAGCGTTCTCTCTCAGTCAAGACTTCAGATTACGGACTGATTGTTTTGCGACATTGTAACATTAAGAGAAGTTCTTTTTCTCAAATTTCACTTTCCTGCTCCTAATAATGGTTTATTATAAATTCTATGATATATTATTGAACCCGAAGTTATATCATTCTACCATGCAGGCACATTTACATAAAGAAAGCTCTGGGTGAATGAATTACAGATCCGCTATTAATAGTTAATAGCTTAATTGTGGCAAATGTCCATGCAATAAAGATTTTTAGTCTACAAGGTGTTTTACAGAAGGATCAGCTAAAACTAACGAAACAATAAAACAACAAAATTTAATTTTAAAACCTCACATCGATTGTCTGTTTCCTATTTCACACATGCATGGAAAGCAAAATTATATTCTTATTCTCTTTGATGTATCTTGACTATTTCCATCATTCCCCATCACTACTGCAGCAATAGTTCATATTTTCAATTTCTGAATTAATATTGTAAAACATCGTATTTTACAACACTCAAACCAAAACGACTCACTCAATTTTCAGCGATAATGCATTTTATTGACGAGAATATGCATAGATAAGTCTAAAATCGACAATTTAAAAAAATATATACAAAAATCACAATATAAAAAAACTAAATGACAAAAAGATTTAATACATTAAAAAACTTACAGATGTTCACGTGATCCAGTGGTTCCTCCTTCACTCTTACCACGTGTAGATATGTTGGTGCTATGGGAGCTGACTGGCTCCGCTGAGGGTCCATCTCTATCTGCAGGCCATTGTTGGGTGGGCCTGGAGAGCTCGTTGGAGGGGTATGATGGCCTGCTTTGATCAGACAACAAAAAGGCAACGGGAGAGAATACAAAGTGTCATAAAAAGTTCATTTTGGCTCAAGCAGATGGTTTGTTGAATATTCCACAGCTGTGAAAGCATGTATATATTCTTAATCATTTACATCTTTCTCTTTTGCTACGGTAGAAATGTCATCGAGGACATTAACAAAGTTACAAATTACCTTTATAAAAAACAAACAAAAAAAAACAACAACACAACACACATAACAAAATGACCTAGGGAAAATTAGTTGACCATTGTCAACTAATTTAAGTAGACAACTCCTGGAAAATTTGCATCAGTGGAATAGCAAGAAATTGAAAAAAAAAATGTTGTCTTCGATCTTTCATATAAATGGCTTTGCTACTAGATTAATTTTACTTTTTCTCTCTATTAATTATTTCTCTACCTACCACATTTCTCTAGATGCTCAGTGTGTAACTGAACCGGGAAATCTCTTTAATGTATAACAAGCAAAATAATATAACATGAACATAAACTAAAATATGATCTGAGCTTTCAGTAACTTCCTGGCCCTGTCGTGGCGCATGTCCCGGATGTCAGGTCACGTGTGTGGTGCCCTGATTGTTTTGTCTTTGACCTGACGCCGTGTACCTACCTGTGAAGGAGGGCACGTACGCCTCAGTCTCCGCCGTCTTTTTATTCAGCTCATCTATCAACTTCTTGTACTTCCTCTTGGAAGTCTTCGCTTTAGGTGGTTGCTCGGGAACGGGGACTTGTTCCGCCGTCTCTGCGTTTTTCCATTTCATCAAGTTTATTAGCTTCTGGTACCTCCCTACGCATGATCTCTGTCCAGGTGCATGCTGGGGGTTTAATGTTTCTATGTCGGGGGTTTTTCGCTTAAGCTCGTCTATCAGCTTCTGATATTTCATTTTTAAAATACTCTTCGTTCGGTGTGGAAACAGTGCGGACTACATAACAATTCGCCCCCCTCCAAAACGATACACAGTGTGGTCAACTTTGTAAAAAAAAAAAAAAAAAGAAAAGAAAAAATCTGTTTCTAATGTCAGTTCATCGCGCGATACCATCGACCCACAATGCATCTGTAAGCGGAAAGGGAGGAGCTACAAACAATGAACACACATCAATGAAGTAAATGTTGCACAGCTTGTTTGGTTACTCGGATGATTTAAAAATTTTAACAATTATTGAAAAATGTGATTTATTCCATTTCTGTGACATGTAACACGGAAATAAAACGGAATGTGGGCTTGCGACATTACGTACACAACGGTCCAAGTTTAATTTAAAAGAGGAATGTGTCAAGATATTGCCCTAAATATATATATAATTTGATTGGATAATGGCTTATAAATTGTACTTTTGTTACAGTTGTTTATTTGAAGATGTGCCTTGTTGTTCTAGAACATTTTCTTTTATTTAATGTCGTTATTGATATTGGTTGAAGAAGTGTGATTATATTCCTGCGAGAATTTATATTGTATCAACTGTTCATTGTTAATAAAGTTGTTCAAAAAAATAAGTACACAAACGTTTGCTCGGTGAGTGCAGTGATACATTTCTAACTTTAAACACTACTGAGTAAAATACTCCTCTACTTAGATGAATACACTGAGCACACTGTATAGTTTTATTGTGTAGTCTGCCGTCGGGAGGAATTTGTGATGGTCTTGGTTAGTTTAAACTTGATAATCATGGTTACAGTGACGACAAGTCCCTGTCTCCGGTCGGACAGCACCACGGTTGTTTTTGTGTACATATTTGTGTTGGTCCCCTGGTGGACTGTGTAGGTACTGCAGGCGTCTGTGTCTCTTGTCTCTCTTCCTAATTTGGATTTTTTTACTTAATGATTTGATGTTTTTATTCATTATCTTAAGTATGAACCCAGTCTGAACCATTGGAATTTTCTAAAACCTTTGAGTAAGTCACTGAAACTTGTAAAAGATGAGAAAGCCCGTAAATTATTTTCATTATTAGATATGTTTAAATTAATCTGAGATCGAATATTTACGTTTTGTTTTTTTCACACTTTATTGATCTCCATAGGGAAATTAATTGTGTGTATTTTTACCCATCCTGGTCCGTCCAACAAGGAAAGTACACACAGAAAGGAGTGGGGGTCAACCGTTGGGAAATGAGCTTACAACCTTCATGCTGTAAGGCAACAGTGCTAACCACCACACCACCGTGCCACCAAAAGGTGTAAAGTGCCTAGTTTGTTTGTATTTGTGCATATAACATAACCATGAGAACATGAGAACCTTCACAGACCTTGTGTGTTCAATAAAGAAATAAAAATGCCTCTCTATTTGACTTGTTTCTGGGAAACCACGTGACTCACAGGACAGATGAGCGAGCGAGAGGGAGTAAGAAAGTAGACGTGGAGTGTATATTTGTGGTCGTCTGGTGGTTGAATCAGTACTCACGTCCTTACTTAGAAGTTAGAAAAGTTAGACAATGTGTCCTGCACAGATAAGGAGGATTTTCTTCATCAAGCAGTGTGTGTGAGGATTCTGGCAGCGGCCTCATGTGTAGAGGACTGAAGGATGAACGGCACACAAAATATGTGAAAGAAGTCCAAAGTTTATTTTCCAGGTAAAAAAAAACAACAACATCTCTTAATACTAATGATTTGGCTGAAATCAAATTTTCTTCCATTACATGAGGCAGGAAACGCATCGACAGACGGCGGACAGGAAACAGTGACTGAAGTGATCCAGACGTTTGAACATCGAAACATTTACTCAAAGCACAATAAGAGAAGACTTCATTATTTTCTCAGTTAAACTTCTTGTCAAGTTTTCTACTTTGAACATGAGCTAACGAGTCAAAGATGCTGCCGCTCTAATGGCGTCCGCAAGTAAACCCAACGAAGCTTCAACTACTAGTGCTCCTTCTCTGGCTCCTCCTGCTCCTTTGCTAGCTCCCGTGGTTGTGACTGACTTCATTAAAGCCACAAGAACTTCTTTAGTCATTCCCTTTTCACCAAGGAAGGCTGCTAACAGACATCCTGTAGCAATAGCTGCCAACTGGATCCAAAATTTGTTAAAGACCCAGTTTTTGCTCTTAGAACTGATCTCTTCCTCTGTCAGCTGTGGTGATGACTGTGTGATGTGTTCTTTCTTTTTACGTATTTCTTTGTCTACTTGTTGTAGGAACTCATTGGTGTAGCAGCGTCCTCCGTTGTCCTCCACCATCTTGTCTATGGTGTTCAGCAGCTCTTTCACCTGGAACTGGTTGCTCCTGTATTCATCCTGCTGGTTTTTGTTCCAATACTTGTTATCAACAACGTGGCACCGATCTCCACACTCCTTCACAAGAGCTCTCAGAGCTTGACTTTGACGGACAAAGTCTTCAATTTTCGTTTCCTCTTGGAGTTGGTTACCATGAGTGAAGACGACTGTGGCGTATTTTAACACTTCAGGAAAATACTGACACATTTTATTGATGACTTCACTCTCCTGCTCTGTGTATCTATCCACTTTCAGCAGAATGAGGAACGCGTGAGGTCCAGGAGAACATTCTACAATGCACCTGAGCAGCTCAGGCTTCACCTCCTCTTCACTCACAGTCGTGTCAAAGAAACCCGGAGTGTCGACCAAAGTAATCAATCTCCCGTTGACAGTTTTGGTTTTTGCCAGGCATTTATCTGTTTTAGAGAGCGGAGAATGGCCTTCAGGGAACACAGTCTCACCAAGAATGTTGTTTCCAAGGCAGCTTTTCCCAGCTCCAGATTTCCCCAAAAGGACAATCCTCCTTTTAGCATTTGGCACTAAAATGGAAAAATTTTAAAAATGACGGCGTAACTGTAACACTGCACATTTCTGTCTTTGCATTAACTTTTCCATTTGTGCATTTAATTTCATTACTACAACTAATAAATACTCCACTGTATAAAATATCCATCATATCACAGATTACCGTCTGTTCCCGCTGTTAAGCAGAGTTTTCAGATTTTTGTATTGTTTAATATGACATAGAATAAAAATCATTTAAACTCACCATCCATTCTGTCAGCTAAGGAATCAAATAAGACGCGACCTTCTCGTGTGTCCTCTCTGACTCTGGTGTCACTTTGCTTTCGTTTTAGTTTTATCTTAGTGTGGGTGGGAAGCCAAAGCTCTAACATGGCCCAGGTCACAGGGTCTAAGGAAATCAGGCTGTAACACACACGCCACACCCAATTTATATGTCCTGTAAGTCAAGTGTGAAGTCTTTTGATATGATGTCTCATTCTGCGTCGATGATAAGAAAATTTAATCTTACGTGAACAGGTGTCCTTATCTTGTTGTGAAGACAGCACGACCCTGTACTGGGACGTGACCCTCAACACGTTTAATATTGAAGTCTGACACTTAAATGATGAAATGATTTTAGATGTAGTTTGTCCATATAAGAAAGTATAAAGATTGAAATATTTGAGAGAGAAAGCGTACAACAACTAGTCTAATGACAGACTTTGGCTAACCGTAAGTGAGTCGAATGACATGTCCCGTCAGCTCCATCCATCCATTTTCAGCGGCTGGTATGGGGTCGTGGTGGCAGCAGACTGAACAGCTCGGCCCACACTTCTCTGTCCCCGGCCAGGTCCTCTTAGTCATCTTGGGGGATTCCGAGCTGTTCCCAGGCCAGCGGTGAGATGAACTCCCTCCAGCAGCCCTACTGGGTCTGCGGGGCCTTTTCCAAAGTTGACATGCCCAGAATATCTCCCTAAGGGGTCGACCGGGTTGCATCCTTACTGGGTGCCCGAACCGCCTCACCTTACTCCTTTTGATGCGAAGGAGCAGTGGTTCTAATCCGAGTCCCTCCTGGGTATCCATGCTTCTCACCCTGTCCCTGAGGGTGAGGCCAGACACCTTACGGAGGAATTCCACTTTCGGCACTTGTATCCGTGACTCTGTCCTTTTGGTCACCATCCAAAGCTCCTGACCACAGACTGGGACGGGAACCTTGATGGATTGGTAAATTGACAGCCTCACCTTCTGGCTCAGCTCCCTCTTCACCACAATGGTTCAGTACAACTTCAGTTGGACTTCAGAAGTTGCACCTATCCATCTATCCATCTCACGCTCCATCTTGCCCTCTCTCGTGAACAAGATACTTGAACTCCTCCATACTTGGCTCTCCTCTCACCAAGCGGAAGCGTTCCACCATTTTTCGGATGAGCACCTCGGCCTCAGATTTGGAGGTGCTGATTCTCATCCCGTCCACTTCACACTCGGCTTCAAACCTGCCCAGTGCACGTCGAAGGTCACTGTCTGTGAAGCCATCAGAACCACGTCATCCGCAAACAACGGGGATGCTATTTTGAGGTCACCAAACTGGACACCCTCCATTCCCCGACTCCACCTTCAGATTCTCTCCATGAAGATCACAAACGGTAACCAGAGGTAACCAGCCTTGGCGGAGTTTGATGTCCAGAGGAACTGCAGTTGCATAGGGACCGGATAGCACGTCGCAATGGCCATGGTAATTCATACTCCTGCATCTTCTCCCGTAGAACTCCCTGGGGAACAGTCTTAAGCCTCTTCCAGGTCTACAAAGCACATGTAGACCGGTTGGGCATACACCCACACCCCCTCAGTATTTGTGCGAGAGATAGATAAGATAATAAAACACAACTTTTCTCTGTTTAGTTTGAAACGGCCTTTACTGTCTTTCTGCTGTAAATGTCAACTACTTTTAGTGTTTTTGTAACTGACGTTTGTTAGCTGATAGATTATGTGGTGTGTGTGTATGTCTGCACGTGTGAAATCTAGCTACATTTAGGTGTTCTACGGTGGTCATTCTGGCTCGCGTGGTCCTCTTGAGAATAAGGAGAACATGTTTCAGTATTTGCTATGCCGGGTGATGACAGATTAATTCATATTCTGCTAAAGGCGGCGTGTCTTTGGTGGTAGGGTCATCACCTAGTGATCGCAGGGTCAACGGTTCGATCCCTGGCTCCTCCATGTCGAAATCCCTGCAAGACCCTGACCCCAAGTGGCTTCCGACAAGCAAGTGGGCCTTGCATGATTACATTGACTGTCGGTGTGTGAACGCGAGGCAAATATTGTAAAACGCTTTTGGATAAAAAGTGCTACAGATGAATGAATGAATGAATGAGTGAATGAAAAATCTTTCACGCTCCCTTTTGCTCCCCTTTCTCCTCTGACGTTTTCTATTGGACAGGATACCTCAGACTTAGATGATGCAACAGCATGACAAAAGACCTTCCAATTTTTCAGTTTGTACTGAATGGATTTTTGTATATTAGAAATATAAATGACTAGAAACATTTCTCATACCTGTATTTTATTTTGAGTACATTTTACGAGCCAGTATTTGTAATCTGTAACTGACTCTTTTCGATGCGTTTGTGCCTATCTCCTGTGTGATAGTGGTTTATACAAATAAAACTGATTCGATCAGAGGACAAATGAGGTCCCCAATGTTTGCTGCTACCGACAATCTACTGCAAAATTTCACTTCACTATCACTTTACTAGATGTGACAAGTCGATGATTTCAAACTACTTGACTTTACAAACTCAAATAATCAATGTGGTAAGTCTAAGAATGAACACAAAGGAATAATCGACTTAACTAAAAATGGATTTCTTATCAAGCAAATCAGGTCAAAAGAGTCATTATAAAAAATAAATCTAACCAAAGCACAGAATTAGCAGCAGAGAACATAAAAATTGTCAATGAGAAAGACAACAACGGTTCATTTGACATATTTTTATTAAAGTTGCATAAAAGTGTAACAAAATTGGGCAAAACAAGACCTGTTGTTGATATTGCTACATTTGTTTGGTGGTTTGATCTAATCATTGTCCAAAAAACACCACTCTTATCAGCATGGTTTAGCTCTTGTATTTAACCCCGATGAGAATAATCAGTACGATTTTTTTTCCAATTTTCCCGAACAGTAAAAACAGACTCTTAAATAACAGTCTAGGCAGGTATAATCCAAACCTGGATCCAGAAATTAAAATCCACTCAAAGTCCAGTACTGATTGAGCTCGCCTGTTACCACTGAAACATTCCGAGTTGATCCCAAAAACGCTGATTTTGAAGCCCTGACAGGCAGGCCAAGACAATGACAGCAAATCACCTGAGTGGATTTTTTTCTCCGTTACATGTTAATCCAAGGCCTGGCGTCAAGACGTGTCATGATCACAATAAAAACAGAGCAGTATTCAAATGGTAAATGTAAAGAACATTATTCATCTAAACAAAATCACTGTATCAAGGCCTACGTATTAAACACTCACTTCTAAAAAAACAACAGAATCTCCGTTTGTTCTTCAAAAAACAAGAAAAGGAGCGACGGAGCTGAGATTCTCCATTTGCTGCAGTTCTGCTCGGTAACACCGGTTTTTACCGGCGAGTGTTACCTTTTTAAAAATGAATGTCTTCCGTTTATTTGGTTTTGTAACATAAATAATACCTAAGGCAACATCTGTTTCAAAAAAGAAAGGAAACTGCAGAAAGGAGAGAGGGAGAGTGGAGAAGAGGGCAGAGTGGATGAGAGGAGGAGGACGGGGAGGACAGGACAGAGGTGTGTGTGTGTGTGTGTGTGTGTGTGTGTGTGTTTGGTGCTGTGTAATAGGACAGCCAGACAATTCAGAGAGGTCCGTCTGTGCGGCCACCGAGTCAGAGATTGGCAGCCAACGCTAACGTTTCTTCTGTCGCCTCCAAGAGTTAGAGTTTGAATCTGGGAGTCACTTATTTCCGTACTTGTACAGAGCCCGAGCAATTAGAGCACTGAGTTTACAGACTATAATCCAAGTAAACAGTCGAGGAGAAAACTGTCAATTCTCACGGCGGCTTCTGTGTCGTGAAGATCAATTTCTGCCGCGTATCAACAGAAATCCTCAAACATCATCGTCAGCTTTTGGTCTCCATAAGGGCTCTAACAGCTCGTCTTACTGTGAGGGCTACGGCAAGTCACGCCCAAAACAAACTCTCTCACTTGCTGAGTGAATAACTTGCAGATAAACTAATCTTAGGAAACAGCCCCCCACTGGTGAGGGATAATATTACACGTTGCCGCATACACACTTGGGTACGAGCAGAGCATCAACCTGATCGGCTGAGAACCAGACGTGAGATTCTGAACGAGTCGGAGCACGTGTTTATCTTACAAATGATGTCCCGATCGGGTCTGGACAGAAACGGCAGGTTTTAGTATCTGTGTGTCGTAGAGAGAGATGGACGACTATTTTCCACAGTGGCCTTGTCCTCCCCTTCCTCCCTCCCACTCTGCGCTCTTATTGGTCAATGGACAGCCTGAGGACGGTCTGGAGGCCGGAGTCTTGACACCGACGTGGCACTCAAGACAGGTTTCAGACACTTTGACTTATGTGTGTGTGGCTGCTCTAACTTCACCTCTTAGAAAAAGGAAAGCGAGGGAATGATTCAAAAACAAGGCAGCTTTGTTTTGGGTCCCTCTGTTGGTCTGTCAGTGTACAGGAGAGACAAAACGCATCCAGAATAAAACAAGACAGGAACCAGTCCTAAGCCAAAAGTCAAGTTTAACATACAGAACAGCAGAATATACAGTCCAAAAAAAAAACACACTGCTATTAGAGGTGTTGCCATACGTTATGTAGCAACTTATACATGTAGCATTTAGCCACACACAGACGTACTGTACGCATGGAGTGTGTGTGCAGGCTGGACAGCTGTGGCTTCCAAGAGCCTCGCGTTGGACTGCACTATGCATTCCAGGGAAGAAAAAAACCCACGTAGCTCTTTTTTCTTGTGTGAGCATTATGCAATCTGACCTCAACAGCAAGAACCCACAGAGCCTCTCAGGCAGGGCTATCTCTGGATGCTAAAAGCAGTGGGAGCCAACCAGTGACTTTTTTTGGTTCAAACACTGTTCTAAAGGTTCAAATGTTCCATTCTGGTGTCCTAAGTGTGTCTCCTCCATTCCTCTTAGTGGTCAGAGCAGCAGACTTCCTTCCCTGAATGACATAGTGCAGATTTTCAGTGACACATCCTGTGACAAGAGTCTTAAATGCACCACTGTTGTAAATGCCTCAGAAAAGGGGAAAAATTAGCACAAAAGTCTCCAGTGACC
This sequence comes from Brotula barbata, assembly GCA_900303265.1. NCBI lineage: Eukaryota > Metazoa > Chordata > Actinopteri > Ophidiiformes > Ophidiidae > Brotula > Brotula barbata. The sequence continues at coordinate 15,087 of OMNV01008803.1, forward strand.
CACAAAAACTGCAATAACCCTGACTGAAGTCATGTGACTAACCCCACGCCGTCTTACATAGTACAAAATAAAAATAACTAAACAACCTCAGTGGGTTGAGGGGAAAGCCCTGCTTCGATCTGATTGGCTGCTCCGGTTTAGCCCCTCCCTCACCCTCCATTTACTCTGTCACTCACCCAAGTGTTCCTGTTCCTCGGAGTAATAATGGGACTGATCAAAACTCCTGGTCCTCTTTTTGTGATGGCCCAGAAACACGTGGTGAGCGATGTGAGGAAAGGTGGGAGGAAGGAGGACACGGGGAGGGAGAGTCAAGAAATCAATCACTTGGGGGGAGGCAGGGGGGAGGGGGCGTTGCCTCGATGAAGAGCAAAGAAGCCTCTAGCTCTGTTTGCAGTGGAAAACTGTGTGGTTTTAAGGTGGAATTTAAATATCAGGCCAGAGGGGACTGATCCAGTCCACGATCCCCAAAATGACAAGTCTAAAAAAAGAGCTCACAAACAAACACTAAAGGCCATTAGAGGGCCTTGATCCAGGCAACAAGGGCAGAGGAAGATGAGTGACTTTATGTGGAAGAGATGAAGGACAAGAAGTGGGGGCCAAACAGGAAATGGGGCAGCGACCAGAGGGAAGAAAGGTCACTGAGGTTATTT
>OMNV01008805.1:0-11895 GCA_900303265.1 Brotula barbata
AAAAAAATTCAACACCATTTTTTTTACAGCGTTGCAGCCAAATTGAAAGCAACAATAGTTTATCCTTCAGAAACAAAGGTACACGATATCTTCAAAGGTTACTCTCCGCTAATTATCTGGAGAAGACAACGTTTTTTGGTGTCTGCTTTCACCGCAGACTCCTGCAGGAGTCATTAGCCCTTGAGGAGTGATTTATTTGTCGTGCATGGAGGGGAGCGTCACAGCACAGCAAATTAGAGCTAATTCGCTTGGCACGGGGACAAGACTTGTTTGGCGAAAAACATCGCCGCCCCGTTTTAGCTCACGGTGGAGGTGATCGTTTCAGGTTGGTGTGGCGCGTGACACACAAGGACGCTCGGGTCAAACCGACGGTGGCAGATGGCACGCGGGCGTGATCGGCAGACAGGATCTCTCCGGGTGATTCCGTTTAAAGGCAGCACGGGAGAAACGGAAAAGGTCATTTTAGCCTTCAGAGTCATAATCTTTCATTTTTCAAACGTGCCACGTGAAAATTTTTGGTGGAATTCAACAGCAGATTTTCAGTTTTCGCTCGCATCTCCGGTTTGGATTTGTCATAAATCGTGTCTGACCTGATGTGGAATTGTGAAATTATGGGAGTGGTTGTGTGCCAACCTGCTGTAATTTCCCCCGACTACCACCAGGCGTCAGTCACGAGCGGGAAAAAAAAAAAAAAAAAAACGCCACAAAACTAAGGAAATGAAACGTGAAGTTAAAGTCAACAAACTATTGTGAGCATTTGTTTACATCTCCGCCGCTTTGACTCCCACGTTCTTAAAATGAATTACACGGACTCCCGCTCGCGATTATAAATGGACTAATTAAAGCAGAGTATTTGATCCGTCCCAAAACAACGCCGCGGAGCCTCGTCGAGGGCTCGGGCGCTCATTTCATGCCGTCGCGGCTTTATTCGTCTCCGTGCCGCAAGCCAAAGTCATCTGCACTCATTTAACGCCGTTTCGGTTTTTACGGCGTGTTATTGTCCAATATGTGACTTTGTCAGGAGTGTGCTTGAGTGGAAATCGAGAGCGCGTGATGAGCTGAGCGTTGCTCACAGAGAGAGATGAGATGAAACCCGGTTCACTTCATATAAGAGAGAGAGCGTTTCGGGAGGGATTTTGCGAAGCGGGGTCTCGTCGTGACGGGGCGTCCACACCTGTCCGCTCGCTTTGTCTAGCTCTGCCTCGGTCTACGCGGTCCTGCGCCGGTTTCCCGGGAAACCTTCCCCTGACCCCCCTCGGAGGCAGGGCGAGGTGTGAGCTCGTTGCTTTGAGTTTATCAATGTGGACAGACTCGTGGCAGGAGAGCGAATTCTTCCAGCGCAGACAAAATGAGTCTCTTCATACTCAAAACACGTCTCCCAGGGCCTGCACTACATTCTGTTCTGTTTCTGTCAGGGTCAGCCGAGGAATCGATACGTCTAAGTCCTATATGACGCACAGAGGCTGCTGTTGAAGCGCGAACCGCTCGTATCGCGGCAACTTTCAGCCATCGAACGGTTGTAGCTGCGCTGTAAATGGGGGAGGGGACTCTTAGCCACTTTTTAAATAAGATAAGATAAGATAAGATTTACCTTATTGATTATTTTTAATCATCTCCGGATGCTGTATTGTCCTTATCCTGTTTTTTATATTGCCTGTTTTCTATTTGTGTTGTGAAGCACTTTGTACTAAAGCTTTGAAAGGAGCCATATAAATAAAGTGTATTGTTATTATTATTATGATATTTAATGCTTGAATCCAAAGTTTGGTGTCCGCCGACGTTTTATGGAGGATTCTGTGCTCTTGTTTACGTTTTAACACAAGCTGCATCCCAAACAGATTCATTCACTAGCGCTCTGTCCTGCTGTCGTGCACACTGAGTGAAAACACACCGTCAGAGACATTGTTTCTTAAGTTGGGAAGCGCTGAGTTTAATGTTAAAACTTGTTGGTAGCATTACGACAAGTGTTTTTGGAGCGTAGGCGTTTTTCCAGACCCTTCTCTGTCCATTGATTTATATTGTTGACGTGCTCACGATGGTCAAACTGCTTTTCGCCCTTTATTCTTGTTGTATAACCTCTATAACATCGTGTCTCATAGCTAAATGAATGCTACAGGAGACGTTCTTACGCGGTTATAGCTGATCCAACGTATGGGAGATTTTTCGGACCTGCATTTCTAAAACCTTTATGGACATAAACATACAAAAACAGGGAAAGAAGAACACTTTGGTGTCAAATTACGGCCAGAAACCGTGTTGAAAATGAGCGCTTCAGCTAACAAAGGCACATTCACAGTGATTGATTTGAGTGTCAAATTGTAAATTAATAAACGTGAGAAGCTCCACCGATGCGTTGCTGCTCAAACATTTGCTCACCGTTCTTGTATTCTGTGTCCAAACAGCTGTGCAGCCGTAAATGCAAACGTTGCACATTAACGTCAAAACGTTCTGGGCAAAAAAAAAAAAAAAAAAAAGAAAAAAAGTTCAGCGCCTCAGAGGATGAGCTTCCATAAGCGTCAACCTTTCGTTTTTCTCGCTGTATCGCGCTATAAAAGTGAGATAAATGTATTAAAAGTGTTAAATGTTAATCCAATACGTACACATAATATCCGGTTCCATCTGTCGACTTAATTTATCGGAAACACTCTTCTGTTCTCGGGCTGTCGTAAATGTTCTAATAGAAATCAAACTTGCCAAGGTCCATTAACAGTGAATGCGTCTGTAATGAAGCCGTTTCCTCGGGCTCCCATCTGCACTAAAAGGCCTCTGGTCATTTGCTTCCTATATATGCTGACTCAGCGGTGCAGGGCCCCGTCCTTTATTGCCAAAAATACATTGTGCCACAGTTGACGGAAAGCGAAGCGATCCGTCGGACGAAACGGCGCGAACGCGTCCCCCCTTTCATCGAGCTCACTTCTCAACACGCAGCGCACGCTCGGAGTGAGGACCCGACGAGCGCCGTAATTAAAAATCTCCTCTCAAACTTTGCTAATTTAGTCAGTAAGTATCACTAATGAGAATGCCCTCCGCTATAACTATAGCAGAGGGAAATTATCCGCTGACAGCCTCCGGTGGTGTCATCACTCTGTTTAATATGGCAGCCGCGCATCCGAGTGTAACCGTATCCCGACGCGGCACGCAAACGCTCTCATTACAGGACACGAGGCTCCTCCGCGCGGTGCGATGGCTTTATCGGGTTTATCGGCTCGCGCGCCCGCGGAGCATTTGTTGTCAGCGTGCGATGAAGTCGTACACGCGCGGAATCGATGGGGTCCGGCGGTCGTCACGTCGTCTCGTAGAGGAAATGATGCGAGGCCAGATGTTTACACGCCTAAATCGATCAATCAACTGGCAGTCGCATCATCGGGGTCTTAAGTGTTTCCCGAAGTTTAAACGTGACGTTCAAAAACAGAGTCGTGGTTCTAATTGTGATATAATCAAAGCGTGTCTGATTAGAAACACTCGCTTGGCTTGGCAGCTGTGATGAATCTGTCATGGAAGTTTCACCAATAGTTTGCGTGGAGGTGTTATTTACACCGATGGGTAGATGAGACGTTTTGCAGATGTTACACACATCTGGACCTCCTGAAGGCCCCGCAGCAGCAGCAGCAGCAGCAGCAGCACGCCTCGGGGGGATCAAGGGTGTCGATTGCAGTAAACACAATGAAGCACTTCAGTGGATGTTTAGCGTACCAACGTTTTAATCAGGGCCGGTGCCACCTCCATACATCACGGCGAGACCGTTTAAAACGCTGAGCGGGCTTCTTTGCCGGATTGTTCCTAAGTAGAAAGTGTTTCGTTTAACAGCTCGCAATTTTTAGTAACTGCCTGACATTATCGGAACGATTAGATCCAATTATTTCCACGCGGCTCGCTCCTTTTCAAAACACCGTGGCATTTTTTGGTGCCGTAAACCGAGAACGCTCGTTAAAACGGTGTTTTTATTCATTTGCAGTGAATCATCTTGCACATTTTAGCGTTCCAGAGTCGCGGGAAGAATATTTTTCATGCATAAAATTTTTTCTTTTGGTGTAAAATTTTTTCCTTTGTTAGTGATTCTTGTGGTATTTGTGGCATCACAGCAGCTGTTTTTATGTATTTTTCATTTTTTTTATGTTTTGTTATAAATCACCTCAGAAGACAACTTGAGGAACCAACGAGTAAAAAAAAAAGTTTTTCCAGGTCTACACGTCACCGCGAAATACGATCCGCAAAACGCCACGGTAGTTTTCCTGCACGTTTCCCTCTCCAGCTCTTCAATCTGAGGAACCCGGGACGCGTTCGCGCACGTCGTCATTGCACCGCGCAGCTGGTGAGTCGGGGCCGCGATGGTATTTGCTGTGTTTCCAGCGTGCGTCTATCAGACCGCCTCGGCGAGAGCAGAGAGCGGGCTCGGTGTTATCTTGAACTACGTTTGACTCGCTCTTTCTCTCGACTGAAGGTAAGACGTGAGACGAGCTTGATCTTAAGCCGCCGTGATATCGGTTAATCCGGGAATGCGTGAGGTCGTTCGGTGCTTCTTTTCTGCTGTCTTCGCACGTCTGATTTGGGAATCATTTCCTGTAGACGTAATGCAACTGTGCGGTTGGATCGCCCACAGTCGGCCCAGCTGCTTTGTCATGGAACACAATCACCCTTCACTGCCTCCTCCTCCTCCTCCTCCTCCTCCTCCTCCTCTGGGTTTTACACCCTTCTGATCACAAGTCACACAGCTCTTCTTTCTGCTGACCCAGTTTTGCATTCATAACAGCAGATAGTGACAACTGATGGAACATTTTTGCTGAAATCAGTGTGGCAACATGATTCTTTGTGCTGCAGACGTAAACAACACAATCAGTCACAAATAATCCGGTTATGATACAGTGCGGATGAGATTATGATTCGTGTTTTCACGGAACTGCTGGAAGTATAAAACAGTAATCCGTAATGCGACACTCTCACGGTTTAGGTCCTACCTATAGAACCAAGCATTTTGTCTTGCCAAATGATGTCAGATGATCTCTATATTCTATCAGCTTTGGTGCTCCTCAAGGCTCGATACTGGGCCCAGTACTTTTTTCACTTTATAAGCCACTCAATGCAGATTTCTAGTCCTACACTGGTTCCACACATGGTGCTATGTGACAGAACAACTAAGAAGACTCAGAGATACAAAAATAGAACTTTAAGCGTGGTTTGGAAACGCCTACTGGTTGCAATTTTAGCACTAGTTAGCTAGGTTACCAGAATGCCGTTGTAAAGACAGAGGACTACAGAGACAAACGTTTTTTCTGGCCCTGAGTTCGGTGGCCTGTCCCTGGCTGTGACTGTGTTTGGTTTATGCCCTGCACGTTGCGCTGTGAAAGTGCTGCCATTGTGGATGCATAAATGATGTGATTTCCTTGTCAATTTGCTTGCTGGAGCCGTGCGAAATCGGCCTGACGCGGTTGGTACTCGGTCCATCGGATTGGATCTTAATAGGATTTTGGTTAGAGAGCTGGGATGGGTCCCACCTTAGAGACATTGTACGTAGTCTTCTTTTTTGACTTGTAACCTGCTTCTCACAACCGTGCACGTAGTCTGAATCTAAAACAACGCTAGAAAATCTTCACGCTCGTATTCCGCAGGACAGAAAAATGTGCAAAAACAGCAACAGCAAACGTTTCATTACCTCCTGAGCCGCTCAGCGAGAATTTGCGGGCAATATATGATTACTGTTCATTACCATTCATTACGGAGCGGACACCTGCAATTACACTGTCATCTAATCTCAGTTTCTGTGCCCCTGCAGTCTTATACGAGGATAAACCTGGAGAGAAGCGTGACATAATCTGATTGGAGCAGGAGCTCATCATCTGTATCTATCATGTCGGCTGCTATGATAGTTGTAAAAGTAGTTACCGTTTGACTCTATCCACTGTCAAAGCTCAGAAAAGGAAGATACACTTAAAATAAAGTAGAAACATTACATCAGGAAATGGGTCCACATATCAGTCATCAAGATGAAAGCCATGAAAGCAGCCAGCAAAAATACCGTCAGTATTAATCTTTGACAGTGAGTTCTAATGCGCTGATGTCCACAAAGAAAATGCTACTAATGAGCAGGAAAAACACTCTCCCAAACGGCCCCTGACCTGTAGGCAGCGTTGAAGAAACGCTCATAAACCACTTAGACAGGCGCCCTTGCTGCCTGGAAATGTGCACAGCCATTATTTTGAATCCGTCTTTTTGATTTCCTGGCGTCGCAGGAAGAATAACTACCTTGACCCACCTTGACGCTGAATATTAACGTTGTTTAAAAAGCAGTGTATCGACGCTTTCAAAACCCAACATGGTGGATTTATGCAAAAGGACCACGCACGGGGGATCTTTGTCCCAATCTGCACCTCTGCGGAGTATTGGACCGGTTTTAGTTCGTTCTTTATCATATTTACGAACTCATTTGCTCGTAGTTGAATCTCGTTTCCAGCTGCGGACGGCATTTCCTTTCCAAATTGATAAGATGATGAACGCGATCCGCCCAGGTGCAAATGGCAAAAAAATTAGAAACTGAACTAATTAATGCTTTATCGATTCCTGTGGGCAAATCCATCCTCTGCGTTTGACTCATGCCAGTGGGCTGCGCCTGCCAAAACTCTGCTCCCAGCGAGGCTCAAACTCACAACATTGGCATTGCTCTGCAGAATGCTAACTTACAAGTACCTCACACTTGCTAATTGGACCACTGGAGGTTCATATATCCTTCCTACACACACACACACGCACGCACGCACACATCAGAGGTCCACAGATCGCCTCAAAGTCAGGACGGAAGGCCGAGTTTTTTGAAAACCTCTCCTTTAGTGGGTTACTAATGTTGCTCTGTGACTGTTCATACTCACGTAGGGGTTAGTGTGGTAACTTGTTTGACGTGTTAGGGGGTGAGGATTGTCGATTCTTTTGAAGATTTTCTGTGAAACGTTGACTTCTAATTGGGACTGATTAAGGTTATCCTGACCGGTTGCCCTCTGGCCAGAGCTCATACGCCAATACAACTCACGGTGAGGAGCTCTCCGGAGTCATAACTGGGCTTGATGGGAATTGAGCTGCAATTCCAAGTGGATCAATAGAACCCACAGTGCTTTATTACACAGAGAAATAGAGGCCCGTGCTGGTGGAGAAGAGCTCATTGTGTCCGTACATAGTTTCAAGCTGGAATGCAATAAAAGGTGAGGTAGGTGTGCGCCACGTTTCCTTTTTATGGCGATTTCCTCACAGCCTTATATGTATGCACGCGGAACACGTCGTCTCTCATTTCCCACAGGCGAGCAACCAATAAAAGCTCCTCTGTCTGCCATCTGCTTTATTGAGTTACTCTATAGTCCCAGAATCCAATATCAGCGTGTGATTGTCTGTTTCTAAGCACAGTTTGTTGTTGATCGTTATGTTCTGTGGAAAGGGACGCTGGTATGAGTTACCAGTCATACCCAGGATGAGTGTGCGGAGAAATTGATTAGTCAGCTCGCAACAGAACGCGATAACTGCCTGACGGTGAATCCTGCCTGCGTGAATTAACAGATGCTCGTGCGCTGGTGAGATACAAAGCTATTCGGTCCATCTGCGGTTTCGAGTATTAACTTCAAAATAAGTTTGGCCAGCTTTTTAAGCCGCCCGCGTCGGAAAGAAACAGGTGGCACTAAGTTGTTTATCACATTTTTCTTGCACACATCAATGCTCGGCACATGTGGCTGAGGCAGAACGCAGCACGATGGAGAGTGTGTTTGTGTGCACCCCTCTGTATTGATTGATGCCTGATGCCTGTTGAGCAAGCTAATGTGGAGGAGAAGTGTGGAATGGACAAAAAAGGCAATTGTTGCCTGGTGGCGTGACATGAATCTAAACCTGAACCTCAAGCGGGGATTGTGTGAAAAATAATGTTGGATTAAAGAGCAAGGTGGAAAGTGGAAAGAATACTGTACATTAAAGGAATTTGTCATGTTGTGCAGGAATTGGACTCGAGTGGCTATTTTCCAGTACGGGCCTGAATCTTACCGTGCAGCGGTCTTCTGTCTTTTTAATCGTGCCCAAAGTGGAGTTGAAATTCCACTTTTTAGTCTGCTGTTGTATGCTGGTCTTCATGCCTTCAGCACCTTAGCGTCGTAGCATTGCACAGACAGCAGCATAAGACAACAACAAACCCAGTTAGTTAGTTGTTTTTTTTATCTCCAACGTTTAACACAAATCTCTGAATAAACTCCTTTTTTTACCTGGTTAAGCTCAGTGGCTAACTCCTCTGAGCTCCAGTGGCTAACTCCTCTTAGCTCCAGTGGCTAACTCCTCCTAGCTCCAGTTGCTACCTCTTGTTGGCTCCAGTGGCGCAATCGGTTAGCGCGCGGTACTTATAAGGCAGTATTCAGCGGAGCAATGCCGAGGTTGTGAGTTCGAGCCTCACCTGGAGCAGTATTTTCTTACCAGCTAACATGTGAGTTGCTTGGGATGACAGCATCTGACTAATGCGCAATGACAAATGTCAACAACAGAGGATCTCCAGGCTCACCACGCCTTTAGTTTGGACGCTTGATCTGGAAACAAAAGATTCATTTCTCTTTTCTCTAAATGAAAGAAAATGATCCATTGTCCCTCTCCATCGAAGAGTTCATAATTTATCTTTAACTGTTGGCTCTGCTGAGACAAAGCTGACTGATAAATAATGAGCTTCTGCGTAGGCTCGGGCGTTGCTGCCGCTGAAACGTCCTGATTTAGAGCGGCGATTGTCCATATTATACTGCTCATATTTTACAAATGAGTATATAAGTGATTTGAGAACGCTTTGTCTCCATCAGTCTGATCGCTTTTCTTCATCGCTGATGCGAATTGGGAGGTTCCTCTGCTGGATAGTCCGCGTAGGCTTGGTTCAGTACGGCTCGGGGCGTCTGGGTCGGGATTTACTACCAGTGGAGAAACGACCTGAACCAAGTCTGATCAATCCTGTAAATCTGTGAATGTAATCATGGAGGATACTCTAAAAGTACATCTGGGATCAAAGCTGCACCGGAATATACACAGCGAAAAAACTAATTGGTTTCTTGGGTCATCGCATAAATGATCCATAACCAAATATATATCTAACCTCCACCAGTGTATATTATTCTTATGAAAATACACCAATCATAGCTCTGGTGGGGCTCTCCGGACACACACAGGCTGAATAAAACATGTTATTGAACCAAGAGTCCAAATCCAGAGAGCCCCAAATCACTTCCCTCTGCTCTTATTATGAACGTCTGTCTCACCTGCCAGCTTCAGAGGGCGGGAAATTAATCAGCCGGGCCGGCTGCTTCATTCAGTGCGGGTTAATGATCGGAGGATGGCTCGGACTCCCCCCAGCCTCCAACTGAAGGCCTTAACAGATCCGTGTAAACGCTCTATAATGCCTGACAGTGCCTACTCTTACAGGAACAGTTACCTTTGAGCAAATCAGTGTCTAACTCACTCCCGCTCGCTGTTATTCTCATGCATAAAGCCGAGCCGATGCAAACGATCAGGGATGAGATTGCCTTTTTTCTCTTCGTGCCCCTGCCGGCCTTGACTGAGTCTATTTCCATTATCCCAGCCATTGATTCGCTCTACCACCTATCTGGTAGCTCTGATTTTAATGTAATTGAACTCCTGCCTCTGTCCCCTTGGCATGTGTGCCCCAGACACACACACACACACACACACACACACTCTTCTCTCGCTCACACTTTCTTTTGCTCACTTTCTGCCAGATGTTGCCAGGGCTATCGAGCTGCTGGAGAAGCTGCAGGAGTCCGGTGACGTCCCAGGTCACAAGCTCCAATCCCTGAAGAAGGTCCTTCAGAGTGAGTTTTGCACAGCCATCAGAGAGGTGAGTCCATCAGCAGCGCTTTGGAGATGCTGCATCATTTTGTTTTGCTGATGTTCCTTGCTGTGGCCTCTTTGTTGGTTTTGTATGTTCCATCGTCAGACAATAATAGAGAAGTCAGAAAGAAAAAGTAGGTTTTGTGTGAGCGTGTATCTGGTACAGCGATGATGAAAGTCTCCAATGCTGAAAATACACGTTTGCAAGGATCGGATCTCCGAGTTCATTTTATTTTCCTGTGCCAATGATGCGTTCAAGTGCTCATCAGACAGTGGGTACTTAAAGGTGCAGAAGCTTGCTGCACTGCATTTGTTGTTATGCTTGAAAGGCTGGGAGGGTGATTGGAAGGTTGAAGGTTTGACTCCCTGTGCGAGTACCTGAGCTGTCCGTGTGTGAATGAGTGACTAGAGCATAAAACAATGCTGATGTGTATGGATTTTACTGGATATCTGTAGCAGTTTACTACATATTGTGTTATATTATATTGGTCTATATATTCTAGGCTTCCTTTAACATTTTTGTTGTTTTTCTTATTGTTTTGTTGTTATCAACTACTGGAAAACTTGAATTTCCTTCAGTATTAATAAAGCATCTATCTATCTATCTATCTATCTAGTGTTACGTCCCAAACTTTGTCTAGTGGATGTTGGGCAGTAACATAAGGTGAAGAAACAGGGAGGAGTTATTCCCACTTGTTATTCAACAAGGAACTTAAACAATGTCAGGGAGAACCGAGGCCAACATAACAAACAAAACCACCGACTGGAAAGTAATCATCTTACTCTATCAGAAACAAAACGCACCCTGAATATCCAGAAAACAGGAGAAACTGGAAACCAAATAAAAGGGCAGCTCTCCCCCTACAAAGTCTTCACACGAATCACAAAAAGGTACACAACGGATCAACAAAAACCCATTCAGACCCAGGTCAAGAGCTGGGGTGACGTCACCATCACAAACAGCCCAGACATCGAATGCAAGGCAACAGAGAAGTGGCCAGAGGCCCAGAAGTGCAGAGTCTCAGCCCTTAAGTACCCCCATCTGGTCTGCTAATTGGCTGGTCTGGTCGGCTGATTGGCTGAGCTGGTCTCCAGGCGCAGCCAATGGAAAGGGGATCAGAGGAAGGACCAACAAATTACCGGAGTGCCACTACAGGTCATAACACAGCCTCCTCCAGAGGGGGTGGAACAGGAGTGTTTTCCATCCATCCATTATTTGCAGCACTTCTCCACGTCAGGGTGGACGTGGGGCCGGAGCCGATCTCAGGGGTCCATCAGGGGGCGGACAGAAAGTCACAGACGACTTAATAACACTTCCATTCACACCTATGGGCAATTTAGATGCTCCGATTCACCGAAGCTGCATGCCTTTGGAGGTGGGAGGAAACGGCAGCATCCAGAGGAAACCCACAGAAAGGACCGGGGACGGCCCTGAACTCGAACCCACGACTTGAAGCGTGCTAACCACTAATCCACCGTGCCTCGGTAGTATTCTACGAGTACGTTTTATCATCAGTAATTTGTAACGGTGGTCCAAAGCCAAGCCCAAAGTGTCGATTTTTCCTCTGGAAACACTCGGACAAAGTACAAGTGAAGTACTTAAATGTACTTCAGTTACTTTGTACCGCCTTAGTTTTTCCTCCCTGATGATGTCCCACAATACTTCAACAAGCTGGGAGAGAAAATTTGGCATTCATGTGGGCTGTAAAACCATTTAGACGTGTTTATAAGACAATCAGCGTCGTGCCTTTGTATCCATCAACGGCAGCAGGAACATCATGAAAATGTCAGAGATTATTACTCTGTTATTGCTGCCGGAGCCACAGCCAAAGTCTGAGGCTCCGTGAAGTTTTTGACTCACGCAGAGTGTTTAAATGATTATGGGGCCAGAAAACATTATGAGCATTTCATTAACTTGAAGGTTTGATAAGCTCATTAGACTGAATTTTAATTAAGTAATTCACTGTTCGAAATTGGCTTTAATCACGTTTGAAATGAAATTTGCATTTTAAAAAGCAGAGCTTGTTTTTCCTCCTCGTGCTTTTCTTCACATGC
>OMNV01008812.1:5497-26896 GCA_900303265.1 Brotula barbata
GGGGGGGGGGGGGGGGAGTGTCTGTCCGTCCAGCCAAGAAGGGGGATGGTGTCAGGGGTGGGAGGCAGACGGACGGACAGCTCAACACCCACCCCCCCTCCTCTCTCTCTCCCCTGTATGATCATTCACAGTTCATTAAAGCTTCTTGACTGTTTACCTCTTTAGAAAAAAGTACTCTCACATAAATCTATTACATGAAAATAAAACACTCATATTTTCCTCTATATAACTGCGTTTGTATTACACGAGGGTGAGTATTTACAGGTGTCTGTGCACGTGTGAGCGTATGTGTGCACCGTTTCCTTGCGTTGCTGTGGTACATTTACATGTAAATGAGCGCTGAAATGCTCAGAAAGTGTTCCGATCCAAATCCAAACCGGTCCGATGAACGCTTTAAGCAAAACAGTGGGTATGTTGTTAAATGAGTGTGTGTGTGAGTGTGAATGTTTCAGGAGATCACTTCCCTGTAATACTGTCTGTAGTGTCTCCCATTTCTGTAGTAGTAGTTATTTAGTTTGTATAAGTGTATAAATGTATTGGAGCAGATTCGCCATGAATGAAGATGAGCGATCGGACGCGTCACTTTCACAGACCAGCGTTTGTCAGGTCAGTCTCTTTTGCCCCGAGTCAGTTTGTCAGGTCACAATTGGGTGTTAAGGATGCGTGACGTGCTTCAGCAGATGACGGGGACGCCATCAGTGTTGAAGATCATGCCGGTGGTGGGTTCGTAGGTGCCAGCCAGATAGTAAAGGTCCTCGCTGTCTGCGTAGCGGCGTGTGAGGGTCATCTGCTCGTACTCCTCCACGCTCACCACCAGGCACTTGTGACTGACAGTCTGCACGTCGTTCTCATCGCTGTGAGAGGACTGGTACAGGGCACGCTGTGACAGAGACAAGGAGTTAACATCCAGCTGTACGTGCTGCAAACGTGGTTATACACCATGGGGAAGGGGAAAGAACTTTATACTGTAATAATAATAATAATAACAATCATCATATTTCCTCACCTCCATGAAGTCTTTTCTCTGGATAGACGAGTGTAGAGCTGCAGGTAAAGACTGACCGCACATCTGATCCCAGTTCTGTAGAGTCAACAAGTTTAGCATTAAAGAAACATCTTTGGCGTAATTTGAGCTTCAGACAAAAATCAAGCACTCACAGGTCAGGGTTCAAGGATTCAAATTTAAGACTTTTCAAGACTGCTTTGAATAGAATTTAAGACGTAGTTCATCACAATACTGGGAAAAAAGTACGTTTTGGTTGTCTGGATCACACTTTCATTGAGCATCAGAGCAAACTGTCAGTTTACATTTAGAGACGAAGACTATTCATGTACTCGCTTGATTGTTTCTTTTACAAAGCGCACCGTTGCCATCATTACTTTCTGTTGGGCTGGTGTTTAGCTACAGTATGTAGCACCCACAGCACCTCCGCTTTTAGTGTTGCCACAAACCCAAATGTCGTCCTGAGGTTGATTATCAATCAGTTATATCTATTATCCAAGACTTTTTAAGCCTCAAGTTCAGATAACTAATTTTAGACTTTTTAAGACCCCAAGGAGACCCCGTAGGTACTGCGTGTGAGATTTTTTTCACTTTTCCTACAAAGCAGTTAAAGATGAAGAAAATCAGTCCAATCTGAATTCAGGCCTGCTTGGCTGAGTTTCATCTGACTGAAGTATCACTTTAGACTCTGACCTTCTTGTCAGTGAGTTTCTTGCCCGGGTTTGTCTCCTCTGGATGATAGAACCAATTTACTCTGACCACCATGTTGCTTCCCCAGGACTCCCACATGCTCTGGATTCGGCCAATGAAGGGCAAATTGGGCCGACCGGCAGACAGGAACACGGCACAGTCACCGATGCGGATCATCTCTCGGCCACGGACGATGGCTTTGTAGAAGAGCTTCTTCGCTTTGCCCTTCATACCGCGTCTCTGAGGGTGGGAAGAGAACAGACCGGTCACATTATGAAGAGACAGAGGTTTGGACAAATATTATAAAATGCTTTTAACGTCTTACATTATGTGGTCACATAATAGATTAAATTCCGAATCTGTGTTATGAAGGAATTTCACGGTGCTCTGTCTTTCCATAGCAACGTTAATATTAGCTTAAATAGAGTGATGAATATTACTTTGTGTGTGTGTGCGCGTGTGTGTGTGTGTGTGTGTGTGTGTGTGTGTGAGTTTCTGTGTGTGTGGACCTTTGATTTGTATGTATTTGAGAGATCCCCCTCACCTGTGTGGGTTTCCCAAACCACTTCCACAGCTGTCTGGCAGGAAGGAAAGCTGAAATTTTGGGCCGGTTCTCCACACTGGGAAGCCTCTGGCGCTTAGCCAGCTCCTTGGTGGTGGGGAGGTGAACCCCCTCTCTCCTCTTTGGTCTCCCCACCTTCCCTTCACCTCCGTTTGGCTTCGGTTTAGGAGGACGCCCCCTTTGTCCAGATCCTTTTCCAGTGGCTGGTTTAGCAGGTTTAGTTTTAGCAGGGACCGCAGGAGACGGAGAGGATGAAGGAGATGGGGATGGAGAGGGAGGAGATTGTTCCTCTTCCTCCACTTTTACCTCCACATCATTCTTAACCTCCTCTTCTTCTTCCTCTTCCTCATCCTCCTCTTCTTCATCTTCTTCTTCTTCTTCTTTCGGCTGTTCTTTTGGTTTGTCCTGGGCTGGAGGTGGGGAGATGGGCACAGGGGGAGGTGTGGGGGTTCTCTCTTCATCTGAGCTACAAGAGGAGTCATCAGTGGACGAAGAGGACGAAGAGGACGATGACGAAGAAGAGGACGAGGAGGACGAACCAGAGCAAGACGATGAAGAGGATGAGCAGCTGGAGGTACATTTATTCTTCTTTATCCTGCCTTTCTCCCCCTCCTCCTCTGACTCTGAGCTGCTGCTACTCTGAGACTCCTCTTTCACCTTTCTCTCCTCCTTCACCTTCCTCTCCTCTTTTTTACCTTTCTCTTCTCTCTTGTCCATGTCCTGTCCTCTACCAGCGGCTCCACGGTTATCTGCCTTCTCCAAAGCCAGCACAGGTGCCTTGTACGTGGGGTCTTTCTCTGATGGGCCATTCTCTCTCTCTGAAGCTCTGGGCTTACTTTTTGGCAGTTTTTGATTGGCTGTGGTCGTGGTGATGGGTGTGTGGTCCCGTTTGACGGCCCGCCCCTCCAGCAGCATCAGGGCTTTGGTCTTTTTGGTTTTCGGGGAGGTCACACCTTCGTGGTCAAGTTTTACGAGTGGCTCTGCAGAGAGCTGCTTCCGCCTCACCATGTCACTTTGCCCCGTGCTGGGTTTGGGTCTGGAGATGGGGCTGGGTCCAGAACTAGGCCTGGGTCTAGAACTAGAGCTAGAGGACAGCTTGTCGGACGTCATCTTGACTTTAGGTCTGGGATTAGACGCCGATGACAGTGAAGATAAAGATGATAATGACGGCCGGGGAGTCAGTGAAGCACCGGATTTGTTTGTGGACAGCCTGGAGAGAGGGTTGGATATGAGGCCAGAGCCCAGGTTGGGTCTGGAACCACTGTGGTGGTCTGAAGTGGGTTTGGTTTTAGGTGTGGAACTCGAAGTGGGTCTGGGCGAGGAGGTGACACTGGGTTTTGTTGCGGTAGATGATGTGCTGTTGGGTCTGGACACGGGTCTGTTGGTGGTGGGACTGACGCTGCTGCTGTTGTTCTCCTTCTCTCTGCGCTGGCTGTTGTACGAATTGAGATTGGGCTCACTGTACAGATCAACAGTCAGGACTTTCCCGTAGGTTGAGGGGTAGAGGGATGGAGGGAGACCACGGCCTGGTTTAGGAGCAGGGGGCTGGGCTGAGGTGGCCTTCCTGGATATGGGGTTCGGGGAAAGCGTAGTAGGGCTGCACGTGGGGGACGTGACGGAGCTCTTCCGACCTGGTTTTGTCTGGGTTCCTGTTGTTGGCCGGGATGCAGGTCGGGGTTTCTCCTGTGGTGGTTTCTGGACGGCGGTGGGCCTATCCTGGGCAGGCTTGGCAGGGGCCTGGGGTCTCTCTGCAGGTTGGGCGGCGGAAGACGGAGGATCAGATTTTTCCCGGCCCTCTGGGTTCACGGAGGTCTCTAGAAAAAAAATGAGTGGAAAAAAGTTGAACAGCTGGTCAGCCAAAACGCAGTGAAAATGGGTTTACACTGGAGAAGCAGAAGTTTTCATTGTGTGGCTTTGGGATTTTTGTGGTCTGCAACCTCACACACTGTGTATGGTAGACAAATCAGCAAAGAAACAACTCCGAAATGAAAACACTGCAAGTCAGAACTGCTTACCCGGTAGAAACCAGGCCAGCGTCAGCAGATCAGACATGAAACATGCCTTATATTATAGCTTAACTAACACTCTGAACAAAGACGCCGTTGGAGCAGATACGTCAAACTGCTATGAAAGAAGACAGTGATACGACATCTTACTAAAGAAAGACTTCTCTAAGCATTTTTGTTGGGTTTTTTTTACATGGGACAACTGTATTTTTTTATGACTCAGTAATGACCATGAGAATAGTCACGCTAAATAAAGACACTCATTTCACTCAGCACAGAGCCAAATCGTGTCCTTTGTCATTTCCAACTTTTTAAAACTGTAATATGCAGACACAAACACACACACGAAGAATGACATTACTCAATAATGGTAAAATGCAGCATTTCTCAAGGCAAAAATGATGGCACACCATCATCGACATTACACTTTTCACAATTATTTTTCCCCCCTGTGGGCCCGATTTCCTTTTCTTTCCTCATTACATCTGACAGATATGATACTTTTGGTCCATCCATTCTAGGAAACTGCCATCTTCCATGCAAATTACACATTTAGTACAGTGAAGTCGGCGTGCTATGAGGGAGGTGGGGGGTCACATTCCAATATTTTAAATCAAATTAAATAATCATGATAGTATCGCAATTTATGTCGTTTGGTAAATGGTATATGGACTGCATTTCTATTTCTATTTTATCCAGAGCGCTTTACAGTGTTTGCCTCACATTCACCCACTCATACACACATTCACACACCGACAGCCGAGGTAACCATGCAAGGCCCACTTGCTTGAAGGGAGCAATTTGGGGTTAGGGTCTTACTCAGAGACCTTCAACATGGAGGAGTCGGGATCATTTAACCCATGACAGCATTTGGGAAAATCAAGCGCTGTGCTCTACTGTGAAAAAAAAAACACGCTCTCTCTAGTCGGGACATTCTTTTAAGTTGTGCTGTAGTTCTCTTAATCCCCAGTGGGTGTCAGTATGGGAGATGACAACGGAACGGAGGTCTCAGCGATCAGTAATCAAGCATACTGGCCAATGGAGCGCTCGATTTACCGCCGGACAGCACAGAACCAACGGAAGTAATACGAGCAAATCCAGACGCAGAGTGGGATGAAAATGTAGGATACCAACCTAATGTTCCAATCCGTGGACTTGGCACCACAGAGCTTAATATTCACAGCTCATTCATATTTTTTATGCATATAAATTTCATGAGCACCTACGAACAATTTCCCGGACGAAGAAATTAAATGAATCCCAGAAATTGCGTGAATTTGTTTGCACGCACAGAATACGCTCACAGAATGTGTGCGTAGCCACAGTTGATGAATAAGGGCCTACATGTTCCTGTCAGAGTATGCTACGCTAATATAGCTTGGCTACGCAGTGGTCCTGCTACTCTGCACAGAGTCTGTCTGCATTGTCCAAACTGTTGTGTCTTCAGTTTGGAATGATTAAATATGAAATTAATGACTGTTATTGATCTGTTGTTCTGTAGAGAGTGCACAGTCAGCAACTTCAGGTGCCAAAATGCCTGAGGGAATTCATGTGCAGCAGCAACACCAATAAACCAGCTGCAAGTGTGAAATGAGCATAAAGCTCAAGCTAAATCACAGTAAATGTCCTCAGAAACACAACATAAACGGACTTAATGACTACAGGCCTGTCACAAGGACATCTAAACACATGAAGACATTTGAAAGACTTCTGCTGGCTCCTCTGAACCCCTGCGGTTTCTGTACCGGGCCAACAGATCATTGGATGATGCAGTCAACCGAGTCCGGCACTTCATCGTCTAGCGCCTGGATCACCAGGGGACGTATGAACAAGTTCTGTGGTGGACTTAAGGTTTCTGTTGAACACCATAATGCCAGAGTTCTTCATACCAACCTCTCCCTGCTGATCGTGCTCGAGTCCCTCTGTCTGTGAATCACCAACTTCCTGACGCATAGGAAGCAGCGTATGAGGCTGGAAAAGCACATCTCAGACCCCCTGAAACTCAGCACCAGAGCCCCACAGGGCAGTGTGCTCAACACCAAGGACTGCACGGACCCGTCAAACTCTTGAAGTTTGAGAAAGAAAAGACCCTGATCGGCCAGATCCAGGATGGCGATGAATGCGCTTAATGGTAGGAAGTGACACAGCAGGCATCCTGGTGCAATCAAAACAACTTGGAGCTTAACAGCCTCAAAACTGTGGAAGTGTTTGTAGATTTCAGGAGATTTCACCCTGCACGATCAATGCCAGCTTATTGGGTCTCTAAATATAATCAAAAGGGCACAACTCCCTGTGGCAACAGGAAAACTTCCACCTGCCACAGGCCATGATGGTCCACTTACACACTGACATCATCAAGTCCATCCTCGCATCATGAATCGTGGTGTGGCTCCCCAGGCCCATCAGCCGCAAAACTGGACATCCACAGACTGCAGCGCATCATCAGAACTGTTGGCTGCAAGTGCAACCTCAGTCCAGATGAGGAACTGCTCAACTCCCAGGCCAGCAATTTTAAAAATCTTTCACGCCTCTCACCCTGGACACACACTCTTTCAAAGTCTCCGTCAAAAACACCAAATCAAGACGACTATCCAATTCCTTCCCCAGGGTGGTGGCACTGCTCACCAGCTCTGGCTGAGTAATACAGCTGTCCATATCAGTCAGACTCTATACGTCTCTGTATATACACGTAGACACATATAACGTTCATGGTGTCCATATTGTATAGCCACTATACTGACACTGTTCTGTGCAATACGTCTCCAGGTGTAATGTATGTCCACAGAGCATACATAGGGCATGTATGAGTCATCCATCCATTATCTATACCGCTTATCCATGCCAGGGTTATGAGGGGGCTGGAGCCTATTCCAGCAGTCATGGGGCAAAAGGTCACCAGTCTGTCACAGGGCTGATAGATACAGACAGAAACCCCTCTTACACTATCACATTCACACCTATGGTCAATTTAGATTCTCCAATTCACCTCAGCTGCATGTATTTGGGGGCGGGAGGAAACCGCACAGACACACACGAGCGCCAAACCCACGACCTTCTGGCTGTGAGGTAACAGTGCTAACCAACAAGCCACCGAGTCACATGGCCAATAAAGGAACTTGAAGTCTGACTCTACAAGCATGCACACAAGAGGTAGAACTTAATTGCAGACTGAAGTGAACAAGTGCGTTGCATGCCATGTAGGCCTACAGTGAATGATGAAAATTCTTACAATATACAACAATTGGTGAGTTTATGATCACAGTGCAAGACTTAACCAATAAATCCACCATTCAAGGAAAAGGTATCAATTAGCTCACCGGATTTAGGTTTGGGTTTCCGTCCTGGTTTTCCTTTGATCTTCGGTGCGGTGTCCTCTGACTTCGGCGCCACCTCTTTGCCCTCCTTGCTGCATTTTCGTGCACGCCTCCTGGAGCAACTGGCCACCAACAGCGCAGGGGACGGCTCAGCACCTGGATGGATGCAGACATGTGGTTTCATGGATGGGAGCTACATTCTTCTCAAACAACAGGCAGAGAAAAACGGTGCTTGTGTCTTCTCCCATCCTGGACTGAATCCTGAATTGTGTTGTTAAATTTGAGTTTAAACTCCTGAGCCATTATATCTTTCTGACTGTGTGCACTCTGCTGCGTCCATCTCCGTATGAAGCATAACGCAGCCTTTACACCAAGGAAATACAGCCACTTAGGAACATCTTTATACCTAAAGCGCCGCAATGTACCGGAAAACTTTTAAATTAGCAGGAGCCTACTGGGAAAACAAATCCATCAACACACATGCAGGCGCACACAGGCATGAATGCAGGCTGCACTCAAACACACATTCAAGCACGCACACCATTCAGCCCCAAACCCAACAGAGGAGGCCAAAGTGATGGAGAGAGAGAGGACGGTATTAATTAAAACTTATTGAACTGTGTTGTTAAAAGAAAGAAAAGAAGAAAAGCCATTGTAGACTCAAGGATGCTACTACACAATAATAATGCAAAAGCTCATAGAAAAGGACAACATACATGCACTTGTATTAACACATAAACATGCACACACACAGTGCCCTTTTCCATATATTTTTACATAAAATACTTACAGTGGATCTTGTAGTCCGGCGGAAGCAGTCTGATGTGGGACAGAGGGATGCGTCCTGTGTCACCATCGTCAAACTCCACTGTGATGAGGTCGTCATTCTCGTCGATGTCTGAACTTCCTGTTGGAAGCAAAAAATAAACGGAAGTCAAACGAGGCAAAAAATTTGGGATGAAATGATGAAAGAGCAAACGTGTGAACATAGCTTTGGATATCGTACACACTACTGTACAGTAAAAAACACAAAACGAACGCTCAGACCTGTCACATTTGCTACCAATTACAACCAGGTAAGTTATTCTGCGTATGAAGAAAAGCAAAAGACAGACCTAAAACTGGCACGTTACATCTTAATTTGATGAGTATGATTTTATTTACACTTTATTACTAATCCTTGTCCCTATCTGTGAGATGGTGTTTGTTAATCATTATGCCACTAAAGCTGACTGAAGTGAAACAGCCTGTGGTGTTCATTAAGGAGACAACTCTAACTTCCATTCCCATAACCATCAGACTCCTCAGCATAATATACATGCTGCAGGTCTGTTAGATATTTTACATTTGTTTGTGCTGCCAGCCACAATTAGATTGTCCATGTACTGTAAATGGATTATGAATCATAGCGTTTAAGTGGTTGGGGTGCGTTTATGTGAATACTAAACGTATGTGTGTGTGTGTGTGTGTGTCCTGTGGCCGTACCGTTAACAACAGTTCCAGGGTAAAGGCAGCGATACTGCTGGCTCCAGTAGGCAGCGATGCGGGTTCCCTCAGGGAGATAACGCACTGACGGAGGTTTCACATCGATGATCTACACACAGGATAAATAATGTTTATATCAAAATTATGCAGCAACAACCCTCTCTCTCTCTCTCTCTCTCTCTCTGTGTCACTGTTACTCACAGCCTCTTGCAGCAGTTGTTCCAAACAGTAGATGTGTGGTCTGTTCCCTCTCTCCCCCTCTACCACCACACTGTATCTGCAGGAGTAATGCAGAGAGGAAACGTGTTAAGAGGGCAGGGGTTAAAACCATGGGGTTCGAGTGCAACGGCTGGCCTTTTAAACAGTTTCAAGAGACTAATAAGTTTTATATACTGGCTTCTTGTTCTGTTTAAGCCACGATTGCTGTTATTTTCTGGTTCAGTCCTGTTCTACGATTGGTTGCAAATATGAGACTACATCCAGACGTCAACTCGTCTTTCCTGCTCCGCTACTCCACTCTTGTGTTCCTCAGAGGTAATAAACTCTTCTCACATTTGTAAAGCCAACTCTACAGAGCGTCATCTGGAATCAGAAAAACACTTGAAAGGACGAGAATCGAGCCTGAGGATCGACGCGCCTGACTTTAACTCTGTTCTGACAGGTTTGTTTTTGAAACGCTCCATGTGACTGTTGTTCATCCTTATCAAACGCAGCCTCAAGAACTTATTTTTTGAACATTCACTGGTCTGATAGACACATTGAAGGAAATTCATAAAACACCGAGCCACGTTCTGATGTGTTAATGTACAATCTGATGGTAAATTATACAGGCATGACATTTGGGTCATGTTTTTTTTTAACATTACGTGGTTCATACATGTTGGTGATCAATAAAAATGACATCCCAGCCTTTCAGTTGATTAGACAATTTATTCTCATGCCGTTTGGTAAGTGCTTGCGTGACTTAAGGCTTCCTTAGCTGATTAGACATTTGTTCATTTTGCTTTTACACCAATGAAGGCAGCATAATATGTGGCTCTAACATCATTAACAGTAAATGGTTCTCGTTGCCTTTCACCTGCTGCATTCCTTCCAACAACGTGAAGTGACACAACAACAGGGTGCTAATTAACATAAGGAAACCTTTATGAAACACCTATGCTCGTCTGGTGAATATTTAGCTTCAGTTCAGCTTTAAGTTTTAGTGTTGTTGCCATGGTATTTTTATGCTTTAAAATGTGAATTTGCAAACAAATTCTCATTATTGAATTCCATTAATCATTTTATATAATCAGGTCTGAGTGCAATACATGAGCTGTGTGGGCTGAAGAATCCGACAACCTTTGTTACACTAAGGGACGGGAACCCATTTATACCACCATACTGTACTGGCAGGGGGCCAGTGCCCGCTTATCCAATGTGATATTGTAATGTGAGCTACAGATCAGCACTCTATGCAGGCTGAAGGTGGTCTTCCCATAAGCGCTCTAACAGTTGCGTATAGGATGTCTTTCTGTATTTTGGTGCTGCTTTCTAGACCAAAAATTTAAAGGTTCAGAATGTGTTAAGAGGAGTGTTTGAGAGAAGGCAAAATAAAAATTCTAAGGTGAATTTTTATTTTGCCTTAGGTTCAGAATGTGTAATGGGGAGTGTTTGAGAGAAGGCAAAATAAAAATTCACCTCAGGAACCCGGCACAATCACACCAGAAGAGTCAAAATCACAGCATCCTGAGCTTTGAAAGGTTTTTTTTTTCTTTTTTGCTCACAAAGTTGTACTGGCGGCTACATTGCAAGCTCAATGGTCCCTAAATGAGTGGGAGCAATTTTCCTGCTGTATCCAAGGGGAGTTGAATCGAGAGCAGCAGGACTTGGTGGAAGATACTTGGAAGACGTTTTGTCTTTTCTTCGGTTCAAGTATTTTCAAGCACGTCAAGTTGGCCTCGATTCAAACCCGCAAATCCTGGAGATTAAGTCTGTGTACTCACATGTCAGGGGAGTGTACTGTGTTTACATGTCCTGCGTACAGTAGCTGGTCGTCCATGGGGATCAAAACCCGGAGTCCATCCACCAGAGAGTCCTTATCCAACACGCACTGCACTGGAGCTGATGATGTAAACACGTGTAAAAGTCTTCAAATGTGATTTTTTTTTTACAAGCTACTGCTAGTTAGTTTCATAGAGTATTACATAGTGTGTGTATGTGTGTGTGCACGTGTGTACATTTACTGACCGGGTGTTGAAGATCTCTCTGCTGCTATATTGTTACTGCAAGGTGGGAGGAGCTCGTCTTCACTGAAACTGCTGTCCTGGTTGGGCTCAAAGTCTTCGTCTGCTGCCATGCTCTCCATCAGGCGGCTCACTGCTCCTCTGGAGGGCTATAAACACACACAGACACACACAGACATACTTTTCAGTCACAATGCTACTAATCCAGCTATAGATAATCCAACTGCCTAATTTTTCTCCAGCAATGAGATCACAACCATTCTGTAAACGTGGCAGTTTTTGCAATAGTTCTGTACAGACTTATTGACAAATGATTCCAGTTTTTTTGTCCATAATGCCATTTAAGGTTACTTGGTGACATCACACCAAACTACCACACTGGAAAAAAACACAAATTAACTTTTCAAACATTTTACAAGAACAAGTTTGCTTTTGAATACACAAGTCGTTTCTGCTGTTGTGCAAACCCGACCCGCCCCAGCCTGCCACAAATAGCCTGCATACACTTTTGCTCCATTTAGTGTTTCCAAAACTGGCGGCAGAGAGCACATGATGCATGAGGTCTGCTTTTTCAAGAGAATGAGATCAGACGCAGGGAGTTCATTACACGACCGATAATCAGTCACAGTTTGAGATAATCCGACAGAAACCAACCCACACAAACTATCAGTTGATTTCTTCTGATGTGTTGTCCGCCTGTGCCTCTGCGTGCACTGAGGCTCGTCTCCGTGTGGATAAAACGGGTGGGCGGAGGTACTTTTCCATCCAATTATTTGCACATTAGTGTGTGGTCATTTTGTCCATGTCAGGACAATTAGGTTTACTTCAATAAAGACTTCACAACTGATGCATCCTGACACTGACCTCTCTGGCCTTGGGCTTGGCTTTTGGCTGGCTCTTGCGTGCCGGACTGAGACTCAGAGCCACAGGGCCCTCTATGATTGGACTACACAGAGCGGGTGGGCTCACAGGCAGAGGAGATTCCTTCGGCTTCTTTTTCTGTTTCAGAAGTCACAACATACAGAGTTAAATGAACGGTAGCACAGTGGAAGTGCTGGAAACGCACGCACGCACGCACGCACGCACGCACGCACACACGCACACACACACACACACACAGGGCAAGATGCTGCCAGGCTGCATGCAGTTGTCCTTTCTTGTCAATAACACGACACAGACAGCAGGGGACAGCCGCAGTGACTGAAGTACTGGGAAACCTTACTGGCACTCTCACACACAAACACACAGACACACAATAGGGAACCAGAGTCTGGAGGGGGATGAGAGTAGTAACAGCTGATGAGAAAGGGAGGATGAGCCAAGATAGGAGGAAAAAAAGAGGATGAGTCTCTTTTGTTTCTGGCTCGTCTGTCTCAGCTGGTCAATGACAACTCAATCAATTATTGACTTACTTTCACCACATCTTTCCCCTCTCTGCTGGGCAAAGTGGTTTTGGGTCTTGAGGATGGTTTTGGGGTGAGAGGTGGAGCTGAGTTGGAGGAGGAGGAGATCTGACTGGTGGAAGCAGAGGCCGAGAGAGAGGTCTGATTGGCTGACGTGTTGGCATCATGGAGAAATATCCTTTCACTGCGGCGCCGATTCCAGCCCTCATCTTCGCTGAACCCTCCAAACCCAGAACCAGAACCAAGGTCGAAGCTGAATCGCCGCGGCGACCGAGGCGAGGGACGTGGTTTGGGCAGAGGCTTATGCTTGACTGGAAGGGTGTCATCTCGCTTGGCGGGGCTGGTCTGCTCGACGCGGCGGGTTGCTGGGGGCAACAGGGGAAGTTCGGGGGCGGAGCGTTTACCATGCAGCAGAGAGGGAAACTTTCTCAGCCGCAAGTCTGGCCCAGAATCTGACCACTCGCACTCTGATGAACCTGGCAGAGGAATGGAGTGTGACACGTAAGAGGAAATCACAAACACACAACAGCAAAAAATGCTTTGGCTGAAGTGAGTTAAAAAGTAACACATGCTCACACTCACTAAAACATGAATACAAATATCTATACAGGTGCACACACTCAAACTATGAACACAAGTATGCAAACACAGACTAAAAACATGCACCTCCTGCAAACATGGAGCGAGTAATAAACTTAAGTGCCAAATTCTAGCCTAAAATCAATAATGCTGTGAATGGGGCTATTGATCATTTTGGAACTAATACATAATTCAAGAGTGAATCATTACATGCAGCCTGACATGACAATTAGAAATGAATGAATATTTAAGCATGAATCAATAACATAATCCTGAACAAATGCTCAAACAGTGAACCTGCTCAACCACAGAAAATCAAAATTGTGAGCAGGCTGGCATGTAATGTGTCAAATGTATAGCATTTTTGTGAACAATCTCTTCCTTTAGATCCAATGCATTTTTTAAAATGTTTTTGGCTAAGCTGTCAATAGATGTATATCCTTGTTTAATTTCATTTTGTTTTGTCACAAAGATTTTCACGCAGGCCTAACCCTGAATGATTTCAAGGCGATGTGTTTTTGTGTTGTGGTTATAAATTACCCTGAGTGCTCTGTCTGCTGCGATGTTTACCGTCATGGAGAAGGGTCAAGGGGGCGGAGCTGACAGGGAGAGCGCTTGCCGCAAACCTCGCCAACAAACCTAGCCCGCTCTCCTCACAGCCACTGTCCTCCGAATCGGACTCCTCCTCATTATCGTCCTCATCATCGTCCTCTGAGGATTCTGTTTCAGACAGATAGTTTAGTTACCTCGGGTCAGAAACAATTGTAATTGAACCAATGGTAAACACTGGGCCAAAAGGTCAACAGGCCTATTGTTTCAACCCACAACATACACAAAGAGAGCAGCAGAGAGAACAAAATGACTCAGGAGCTAAATACAAAGACCGTCTTCAGCAGCGGTCCTGAAGGAAATCTGAACCTTAACCATAACAACCCTTTGTCTGCACAAAAACCACTATAAACAACAGGAGAGAAAGCAAGGGGGGGAGGGGTGCGGGGGAGAGATTGTCCAAACCACTGCAGACTGCCTTTCTACAGTTATGCTGCGTAAGCAAGACACAACAGGAAAAATTGTGATTTACCACATCCATGCAAGCAAGCTACACTGACATACACAAACACACACACAGCTGAAACACTGACATCATTTATTATTTATAATTTTACCTGTCACACATGGCCAAAAAATAAGAATTGAGAATAAACTAAATTGAAGGAAAAAAAACTGGAGATACCCACTTCCTGTTCTGTGTGCAACAAGCCTGACAGGCCAGCAGAACACACATTGGCAGAGGTACACACACAGACACACACACGCTGTTTGATATTATTGGTTAGCTTTAGCACTGTAGTTAGCAGTTAGGTCCATGGCAAGAGATGAACAGGAGGAGAGTTTCCTCAGGGGTTAGAGAGATAACAGAGAGGGTGGATGCACAGTACAACAGTTACTGTACCATCTGTACACACACAAATATTATTAGCAAAGCCAGGCCAATCAAACAATAGTGCTCAGGTTATTAAATCGTGTTTGATTCTGACTTTAAGCCCAGGAATTATTCTAATATAAACATTTCTTAAGAATGTGATTCAAATATGTTACACATAAAGATTTTATCTTTGGTCAAACATCAAGGAGGAGGAGCGTGTTACAGAGACATTGGGACAGGTTATTTTTGGGGCATACATCTTGTACTGTGAATCCACTGTGTTGACAGCAGCTGACAGACAATAAAGCACGCAGGCACTGAGAGGACAGCCCTGTGAGGCCCCTTGGATATGTCAATATGAGAGCTGAGTAACTATGGTTACATCCTCTGTCTCAATAAAGCACAAAAAGTCTTTGCGTACTCTTTTACAAGCCAACGGGGGACATTGGACTAGTCTTGGACAGAGGGCGTAACCACAGCTCTCCTTTGTTTGTTTCAATTTGTGAGAAAAATAAAAAAGGTGAACCCAACAGCAGAAGTTAATGCCTGAAAGTAAAACCGGATTCATACTGTAGTTCAATTTCAACAAGGAGTCCATGTTAGAGGTCAAGAAAGAATAGAGGTAGGGGCACTTCCTACTTACACAGCAGGTGACAGGGGTGTGGCCTCAGGCTGGGCGAGGCAGGGCGGGGCAGCGCGACGGCGTGAGCGCAGCCTAGCCATAGCATAGCCTGGCGTTAGCACAGTCTAGCTTCAGCAAAGCTTTAGCCGCAGCATAGACTAGCCGTAGCGAGGTAGCATAGGCACAAGGCTGCGCTAGTCCTTGCCAGGCTTCTGAAATGTTTCGGCAGCAGCAGCACAAGCACATGGAACAGGCTGAGAGACACTCAAAGCATCATGGGTAGGACAGGGGTCAGAGGTGAGGACAGGAGAAAAGTGAGAGGACAGAGCAAGGTGTCTGAGAGCAACGTAAAGGGTAAAGGGTTATTTGAAGGTTTAGTAGACACGGAGGAGCCCTATTGTCCAAATATCCCAACAACAATGGTCACACGGAGAATTTTGTAACGATTACAACATTAACAACCAGATTAACAATGTCAATAAATATGACTACCCAATCAAAACATTTAGCTTTATTTTCAAAACACTTAAACAACAGAAATCCTTTGTGTTCTGCCTAATCAGATTCATAGATGTAAATATGAGTCAAGCATTTCCAGATGTGGACTCGAGGATGATCAATGTTCAAACCTGAGAGAAAGGGATATTTGAGGAACAGAGCACTCTAAGGATGTGTGCGGTGCAGTGGCAGCTGGACAGACAGAGACAGACAGACAGATGAAGCAGACACAAGGACCACAGCCTTTGGCTTTCTGTACCAATCAAATCAATACCTTTAATAAAGCTTATAGGCACCACCAAACTGTAATACAATTTTATGTGAAAAAAAACTCACAACATTCACACAGTTTTAATATACAAATGCTACAAAATTGGTTTCAACTCCAGGCAATAAAAAACACCACAGAAATGGGTAAACTTCAAAAATGGGAAGAAGCCAACGGCGAGAGAGGTAGGGATCGTCAAGTTAAAGGACAATCTGAAAATAGCTGCCACAGTAAAAACGCTCAAAAGACACACTCGGCCATGACAGGCAGGAGCAATGAAGTGTAAGCAGGAGGTTTGGTCAGTAACCTTGGTCAAAGGAGTCGTCAGAGGAGCTGAGGCCCGCCTCCTCCAGTAACAGGGATAAGTGCTTGTGTTTCTTCTTCTGAGACTTTGGACTGGATAGTAGGGTGGTTGGTGATGACGCGGACCGCCTCTTCCTGGTCAGGTTGCCATGGGAACGCATGCCTGAGAGAGGGGGCCAGCCCCCTCTTGGAGAATTGTCCTCCTCTGAATCGGAGTCTAGTACAGAGAGAGGACGGTTAGAGATTCATGCTGTCCAGATGAGACACCGTGGAGATGCCTACCACAGTTTAGTGGCTGCTACTGCTCACTGAATTAAAACACGTCGAAAAATACACCGAAACCTTTGCATGACAGTTGGCTCCTTGACCACAAATAGTACAATTTAAAAGCCTCAAAGTGTTACTAAAATGGAATAACACTTATTATGGCAACATCAACTTATCCTTCCAGCTCTCTGGAGCAGACGGCCAACACTGAATTCAAAGTGACATTATCAACAAACACTGGTAGTATAACAAAACAAAGCTTTGATAGCTTTATGCCAGCCACACGCACATGTCCTCAAATCCATTAACCCATCTATGAGTACATTCATACCTTGGGCCTTTTTCTTCACTGGCGGCACACTTTTACATGTTATTCAGTGTTTTTTCTTCTTCTAAAGTTCTGTCAATGATTCCGTCACAGCGACATGGACATTG
The DNA here is from genome assembly GCA_900303265.1 of Brotula barbata. NCBI lineage: Eukaryota > Metazoa > Chordata > Actinopteri > Ophidiiformes > Ophidiidae > Brotula > Brotula barbata. The sequence goes on from OMNV01008812.1 coordinate 22,584, forward strand.
CTGTTGAGTGGCTGATGCAAAGAGCGTGAGGATAAGATTACCCTGCTCACCACGGAGACGGCTCTAAATTAGGCATTACATCTGGCTTTTTCAAACTGGATAAGATTAAATGTAGCGCTCTTGTGATGTACACAAATACATATCTCTGGAATGAGAGCAACGTCTGTCACCACCCAAGGCAAGGCTCCTCTCACTTGCCATGAGAACTGTTGGGGTTGTCCATTTGTCATTCAAAAAAACAAACACAAAAACAGAAGGCCCCTCTGCAATCTGCTTTCACCCCCTCCAGCGCCCTCATCAGTGTTTCTCTCTACTCATTGCTAGTCATGAACACACCTTATGTTCAACATTAGGTCAACCAGACCTCTTGTTGATCAGCAGACCTAGCATCAATGTTCCTCCACCGTGCACTAACCTGCCAAGGAGCAGCCAGCACACAAATATCCAATTGGGCTACATACGGTTAACATCCTCGTGTACTTGCTAGACTTTCTGACCTGAAATTCTCAGAGAATAGATCTGCCTTGGTCACATGACCCCATCGTCAACTCTTGGTGATGTACAAGAAAGTGTTATGAAGTCTACTCCAGTCAGCAGTACCCATTTTGGGTAAACAAACAAAAAGTTAATGGAAATGCAAAGGAAAAAAAGAGAAAACTGAAGATGCACAAGTCTCTCAGTTTGAATAAAAGAAGCCGTGTTGTTAAGAAAGCAGAAAGGTACATTAAGAAACCTTTGTCAAACAAGAGTGCCTGACATATCGACACCCTGTTTTTTTTCTCTCTTAATCTGTTATCCTTATTGCTTCCCCAGACAACAACATCAACAAAAACTCCTGCTATAATCACATTCGAGAGCATGCATCCTTAATCTTTGAGAGCCATCACCTCGCTGCAACTGTTCCATTTTACAGGGAATTATGAGGGTGGTTATCGTTCTTTTTATCATCAAATACTCACTGTTGGAGCAGCTGCTGAGCTCTGGTCTCATGGTAGAGAACAAAGCACTCTTCTTCTGACCTTTCACCTTCCGGCTAGTGTCTGAGCCATAAGCCTTGGCAGCCATCTTGTGTTTCCCTCCTTTGGTGGAGGAATGGAGGCCTCCCTCCTTTCCCAGACCTTTGGCAGACTTGCGTTGTGATTTGTCTACCTTTGGGATGGAGGAAGGTTTTCCAGATGTGCACAGTGAGCCGAGCTGTGAGAGAGAGAGGGCTCTGTCGAGGTCCGACGCCAACTGCTCCTGCTCGCACACGTGGCCACGCTTCACTTTCAGCACCTGAGGACAACACAGACAATTCATCTACGCGACAGCTGAGAATTAGCACTGATTTAAAACACACACAGATGTCCGTGTGAGTGACTTACATCCAGAGTGTGACTGGTTGAAGGCTCCTGGTCAGTGCAGTTCTTCTTCTTCTTTTTCTTCTTTTTCATCTTCACTCCACCATTGACTGCCTCCATGTCCTCTTCTTCCCTGGACACCCGAAGCCTCTTCCTCTGTCCTTCCCCAGCCTCAGAGTCCTCAGAGTATTGCACTGTCCTACCCACCCTGACAGACAGGAATGTTAAGTATGAACAACAATTGCTCATCACTGACTTGAACCAAAAGTGGGCTGTCGTGCTTTATCTTGACTACTCATCAATCTTGGGGTTCACACTCACTTTCCAGGCCTGCTGTCCGGTTTGGGAGGTGTGGCCAAATGTTTCCTCTTCCTGGGTCTGCCTCTGCCCCGTCTGGTCAAGCTCCGCCTCTCATCTTCCTGCTGCTGCTGCCGCCGCTCACTGATGCAACATACTGGTGTTACTGGTGTGTGTGTGACTGGGAGGGGTGGGGATGTTTGAGGACTGTGGCAAATGTGTGCAATTCTGACAAAACACTCACCTCCTGTCTCTGCATCTCTGCAGCTTGCTCAGCTCTCGCTGCTTTTCCTTGTATGTCTTTTGCAGCTCAGCTAGCCGAACGCGGTAGTCTACTTCTACTGCGTCCAACATGTCCATTGACATTTTACTGAACAACTGCAGGGTGAAAGGTCAATTGGAGCAGCAAGAATAAGGTGAGAGTGCCAGAAGTGTGTTATACTTCATACACGGAAGTGTCTTAATTTGTAGACAAATGTCTTCCCCCTGCCGCCCTATAGCTATTTCCAAGAAAATGAGGTCATCTTACCGGCTCCTCCTTCCTCTGCCTCCAGCTGTACTTCTTGTTAGGGTCCAGCTGTCTGGGCAGGTCAATGTGGGACTGCTTCTCGATGGCTTCCAACAGAATCTGTCTGCTTGCTTCAAATAGATAACCCAGGCCCTCCAGTGCCACATCTGGGCAAGATGAAGCAAGTAATGAGAAATGAATAGAATAGAATAGAAGATGTTATTAGGATAACGGAATTTACAGGGCAGTTTACATGGAAATATCCAATCTTAATCGGGGATGGGAAGCATTACGTATTGCAGGAGTAAACGGAAAATCATTAATCACTCGTATATCATAACTTATGGAGAGGAGGACTACCATCTAAAAATTACAGCTATAAGAGCAATTTAAACAAAGTTTCTACACATGGTAATGACTGCAATGTGACGTCATACATAACTCTAGTGCTGCCGTTCTCTCTCGCTCTCTCTTTGGCTCTCATGTGCTCTGAGGTACACCTGGTCTGAGTTACTGCTGCTGTGCGTGGATTTTATCTCTTTTTGACCGCCTGGCATGCTTGTATAACCAATGCTAACCAACCTCTATCTACGGTGTGATGCATGTTTGTTTCCTGCTAATGGCTTCTCCATGACTCCGGGGGGATACGCCGAATCACTACAGTGTAATGTATGAACTAGGCTGGAGGCAATCAGTGATACTACCACGCATTTAAAGAGGAATGTCACTTAAATCGCAGTGATATCCCATTAGCATCGCTTAGATCTGTTGCTTGTATAAAACCTTTTCCCTTCATTAGTTTCCTGTCTCTCTGCTTTGTCTCTCACCTTTACTTTCTACTCACTCGACTGTCGTGTCTACATTACCCATGCCCACCTCCTACCCCTTGCATGCATATGCTCCTCTCTAACCTTGATCCTGGCTGATGAGATCCACCTCTCGCTGGGCCATTTGGCTAAGCAGGGCCATTCCCTCTAGAGCCACGATCTCCAGGGGCCCCGCACTGCTGCAGCCTGTATTCACCGCAAGGCCTTCCGTATGTGGTATGAGTGAGGTGGCAGGGGGGGCATTGAATCTGGCCTCAGGCATCTCACTGGCAGTCAGCAGGGCAAGCATCCCTGCCATGGGATCCTCAGGACCAACAGTCAGTGGGAACGGAGAAGTTGAAATGGGAGGAGGATAAGGGGGCGTTTCCACGGTGGGTTCTTTCTGACTGGGTGTGCGTGAGTTTGTTGGAATGCCAGACTGCTCTGACGCAGATGCAATGCTGGTGGTTTGCTCCACTGACCCACACATCTGATCTGATTCTTGTCTGTCTGAACCTGCAGTGAGGCATGATGGATATTGTATTTGTTCATGGTCCTCCATGACTTCTGATTTAGGCTCTGCATCTGGGAGAGGAGGTGGCTGGGGATATGCTGCTTGACAGGAGTAAGATGACACTTCCATTTTGATTTGCTCTGCTTCTTTCTCTTCCTCCCTGCTTTCTGCCAGTCTCTCAAACTGTTGGGATGGAGGACTTGGAGCGTGCAGAGGTAGTGGTTGGCGCTGGAGCTTAGGCGGATCCCTCTTTACCTCTCTGTCTTGACTGGGTAAGATGGGGCTGCAGCTCCGGCAATGAGGCCCCAAAGGTTCTGCTGTGATGCGCAGCAGAGCCTGCTCGAGTTTAGGTTCCTGTTTGAGGGCAGACCCTGTTTTTGGCTGCTCTAGGCTCTCTGGCTTCACATCTGCTTCCAGTAACCGTGAATGGCGATGGACTGATGGCAAAGCAGCACCAGGGGCTGGAGAGGCAGAGCGGTGGGGTGGGACAACTTCTGTGTTTGCCCCTTTGGGTGTTGGCAGGTGATAAGGGGGGAAGGGTGCCCCAAATGGAGCAGTGATTGACTGGTAAGGGTAACCTGGTGGGAGGTCTGTAAAACAGCAAGAATACAGTTTGGAGTGAGTAACAGGCAGGTTGAAGTTATACATAGCTTTCAGTGTGCTCAATCCATTTGTGGCAATTACAGTTTCAGGTGATGTACGGGTGAGAACTTGATGACTATGATATTGTGTGTTGAGGTGTTGCAGAATTTCTCCAGACCCACCAGAGCAGATGCTTTGAAAGGGAGCAGAGGCTGCTTTCTTGCCTTCCTTTTGCTCCCTCCTTCCCTCATGTCTGTCCTCTACCA
>OMNV01008812.1:26916-58360 GCA_900303265.1 Brotula barbata
CCTCCTGTTTAGGCCGCCGTGGCGAAGACGGGGGTGGAGAGGCCGAGCGTGGGGAGGGCGGGTGAGGGAGGGGCGTGGTGGGGTGGTGAGACAACACCCTCTGCCCACCTACTTCCGACTTCATCGTGGCCACTGGTGAGGACAGTCGAGGCAGTGGGGTAAGGGAGGAAGTGGAGGGAGTTGGCGAGCGAGAGGAAGGTGGAGGCTTGCGGGGGTGCAGGACAGGCGAGGGAGAGGAGGAAGTCATCGAGGAGGGGCGGGGCTTTGTGTCACCATTCCGTTTGTCCGTTTTTTCTTCAAGCTCTGGGCGGTGCTCAGTGACCTTTAAACGCTCCTGAAACACAGGTGTACTCTGTCAGACCTTATGCTCCAAATTGTTACTTTGCATGTGTGCTTGCATGCCGTGTTCAAATCCGTGTATTTGTTTTGTCCTGCAGCTCCATTAATGCACGTCTCATGCTTAGACTATGATTGCTGATTGCACACTAATCACGCCGCGAGCTGCTTTCACACAGATATTCTTCTTCCACACATTTTTCTGGGTGGAAAAAGAAAATTATCGTTCAGCTCTTTCCCCTGCATATTGTCACCACCAGATGTCATTCAACGTTTGACCTCCAACAATTTCAAATAGTTTTTCCTGTGATTCGTAAATTTAAGAGAAAACTTTCCTTTCCCAAAATGGCCACTCTTTCATACCTAACTCATTCCACATACTTTGAGCCAAAAATCGGACTATGGATTTTTTTTACCTTTCAAAATATTTAACTTGGCTTGAACACATTTCCAAATTTGTTGAAAATTCCCCATTTAAAATATATGTGCAATCTACTTTAAATGCTTCTTTCACCAATTCTTGATACTTTCTTGTACAAAGTTCATTTAACTCAGAAAATGTAAATATTTCATACATAAAGACGTTCAGCAAAGTGCAATCAGGTTAAAATATCCCCCGTATATTCAGTATATATACTGCATATCACTGTAGTATATACTGTAAATTAGCTGCTTCCTTTGCAGACTGATTATCAATACCATGCCTGGTTTATGTGTATGCAAGTGCACTAGTATAATGCAGATAAATGCCTTAAATTGCTTACTATACATTGCTTTGCTGCTGCAGGGTGGCTGTGTTTTATGTGAACGTGTCTATGCGTGTATATGTGCATGTAAATGTACTTCAGCATGAGTGGCAAGACAAGGGCTTGAACTACATGAAGCCTTTCGCATGCGCGTGTGCTTGGCAAGACAAATGCTTCTTACAACTAGCTGTGCGTTCCTCTGCAGCTCCAGAACTTGCACTGTGTGTTGCTGGATCATGAGCAGCTCGTGTTGCCTGAGCATCTGCTGCTGGGATAGAAGCTGGAGCTGGGCCTGGGCCGCGTGCTGTAGGGAGCTGCCAGTGCCGTACACCCCTGACCACACTGGGGCTCCACGTTCCAATACATCACCTCCTGTAGAGCCAAGATGGGAGAATAAAGAGCGTAATCATCGCCTGAACCTAAACTGTGTATCGCCTCATGCCATCATCAGTCCATGGTCCATTGTGTTTTGTGTTGTGAAGGATTCTGGCAGATTTCCATAACCAAATCACAGGCAGACAATGTGAAAATGGCGTATGGAGGCTTCTAATAACCAATGCAAATCTGTAATATGTGTATTCAGTAAACTTGGAAATGTCTAATCATTTACTTATTAAATATGCTACAGTGATAGAGCGAGAGAGACAGAGGGGGAGAGAGAGACAGAGGGGCTTTCATACCATAGTGTGGCAGGTGTTCAGTTGGGATGACGATCAGTTGTCCAGACTGTGGATCCCTGGCAAACTGGTAGGGTGGGGGTATGGATCCTTGCAGGGAGGGAGGGTAGCCTGGGGGTAGGGTTTGGTGGAGGGAGGAGGGTCCAAGGCCTGAAGGGGGAGGGTGAGAATAGCAAGGAGGGGAGGAGGGAGGAGACATGAGTGGAAAACATTATAGGATGAATGAGAGTACGTAAGGGAGAAGACAAAAACAACATTTTCACAGCACCGCTGAAACAAATGTTTACTCATCACTGTTCTCCGTACTGTATTTATACTCAAGTTGAAGTGGAGTGGGAGAACATGATGAATTTTTCTGCTTGTGGGAGAATTTTGTTGTTTTACCCTCTGCGTCTAGACAGTCAGCCCTTGGAGTGCTCACTGTGTGAGTGTCTATGTTTTCAGACGTTGTGTGTACAGTTGTGTGTGCGAGTTCACGCAAGTGTGTGAAGGAGTGAATGTGTCTTTGCTTGTTATTTCTGGACAGCAGGGGTTTTTGGAATGTACTGCAATGTTCTGGAATGTCTGTGGCACTTGACCCCTGGAGGCCACTGCTGGACAAGCCACTCGGCCCGCAGCAAGATCCCCCCCCTTTCTGCTGCACCAATCAGAAACCACTTGACGGGTGCATGTAGATGTTGCAACAGTACCTCGCTCTTCATAGAACAGACTGGGGTTGAACTGATTTTAACACGTGGATGGATGTGATGAAGGTACAGATGTCAGAGATCAAACGATGTCAAGATGTAATACAACATATAACACGCCGACCTTTACATTAAATAAAGTTTTGTGTAATGTGATGTAATTTGAGCTCTACATTTCAACAACTTGGTGGTTCTCTTAACGTGGTGCATAGAGGCTGCTCAAAGTAAAAAGTTACGTATATCAATATTAGAAACAATGACTGTTTTCAATTCTGCATACTTGTATGTTAAATTGAGTGTTTAGGAGGTTTTCTAGGCTGATTGTTTTTTTTTCAGATGAGACTGATGCCTTCAAATGTCGCATTTATGCTTGAGTTCCTTTTGGTGTGGCAAAAAGGACAAACAAGCAAACAAAAGCCTGTGAGAGTGCTCACTTTGCTCATTGGTCGGAAACGTACGGCGGCCGGGGTGAAAGTATGAAACAGCAAGCAGAAGAGGTGTAGTAAGTGTGCTAGGGAGGAGAGTGGAGCTCATAAACGCACATGCTGATCTTCAGTATATTCATCTGAAGATGTGTTAGGTAGATTTGACATGTAATAATCTTTTAAGAGCATCTGTTTGAGTTGCTATGGCTAACAAGAGCCACACGCAAAGCTCTGTCTGATTCCTGAATTGACATCAAACAATAGATTACTTCACAGTATGGTCAAAAGTACTTGAGATCATTTTCACACCACAAATATCCCTACAGAGATTCTTTGGAACACCATGTTTGTGCGAGAAATAACCAAAAATTCTGAGTGCGCCCCACCACATAGCCACTTGCTACCGGGTCTATAACATGTTTTGCTCCAAACTTAGCGTAATTGCTGTATCCAGACCTGGCCAAATGAGGCAAAATCTATATTAACCTTTGGAACACTTAAACGTGTGCATGAAACACTTAGAAAACATATTCTGTTACATGTGCATACACATACCATAGGGTGAGCTGGAGAGCCAGACCGGTGGAGCTCCGGGGCGGGGGAGCCAGTGATGAGGACTCAAAGTTGAGTGGTCATGTGGCCAGCGCCCCGCCCCTGCCAGAGCAGCCCCTCCTGTCACCATGAGGTTGGGGGTCATGAGGCTGGGTGTCATCATACTGGGTGTCAGGCCGCTGGACAGGGGGGCAGGGTGCATCTGCGTAAACTCTGCCAGTTCCTTGGATTCTCTGGGGATGAAACAAGATACAAATTTACGTAATACCAAGTGATTTGGAGTAAATTTTAGAATGATTTTCGGGCATGGAGAATATGTTTTTATCTTTGAAATTCGACTGATGAATGGTTACGTTGTCAAATGGTTGTTTGAATTTAGAGGATTTAGGAATATCTTAAACTGAAAGGATGTGTGACGTGATTTATGCAGAGAGAGGCTGTAGCCAGTGAAAGCCACGGTCAGAAAGGAAGCTGTTGTCTGTGTAGTCAGCTGACTGACCAGGCCGAGTAAATGCAGCTGACTAACAAACAGTATGTCAGTGTTTTTGATCAGAAAAATTATCGTCTTCATATTGCAAGGAAATAATAAAATCAAATATAAACCACACAAATTACAGTTTTGAAATCACATACACCCAATGGTTGATTTGATTAAGGCAATAAGTATTTCTTCACCTTATCACCACTAGGTTAAAATTGACACAAATCAACATGTACAAATACTGACATGAGACAGTACAGTATGTGATCATTTTCTGATTTTGGCCACACGTACTTACCTGAGCACTTTCTCCTGCTCACGTTCCAACTGGCCGGGCAGCAGTCTATCGTCATGGTGACGGGCACGGTCCTCCCCTCTCTCCTCATCTATGAGAGGGACAGACAGTTTCAGGCAGATGAGGTAGAGTAACAGATTAGATAAGGTTTAGTAGTTGCATAACTAAATCTTGTGGAATGTTTCAACGATACTTAACATTAAGTTACAGCCCGCGAGAAAATATTAACTTGAGGACCTCAAGGTATGAGAGCGGAGATGATATATTAGATGGTAGAGGGGACAAAAATGTTAACAGGAAGGTGTAAGGGGTGAGAAATGGGAGAGAAGAGGGAGCCAAGGTGACATAGCTATATAATGGTGACTTGTCGTGGCATGTCAAAATGAGAGGGGAAGCTAAAAATACAGCACAGCTTGAGCACAAAGAGCACGCGTACACACGCACGCGCACACATACACACATTTCTGACTGAGTGGAGTGTCAGCTCTTATCAGTTATTTAACTACTGCCATAGAAGAGAGAAGTGAGAACATGACACTCTGGCCCTACTACACACACGCCTCACAAAAATATCTGTACGGCCCCCCAACCCCAGAGCATACACATACACACACTAACCCATCCCGCATAATATGACGGCCAGAAGCAAAACTGAATGAGCGAACACCCTCAGCCAGGCACTACCACTCACACTATAAAGCAATCCAGAATAAACATGAGGATCTCCTCTCTCACTCTCTCTCCCCTTAGCCCTTTTCTCTCTCACCAAGATTGACTCAAGGTCCCCTGCGAATGTATCTTGCTGGTTGTGTGTGTGTGGCCCGTAAAGGGGGCAAGAGACTTTAACAATCCCCGACATGCTCTGTAGGAAAGATTTCAAGACTGTTACCAAGGTTACAGGGAGCCTGTCCCACGTGCTATCCTCCCTACATCAGAAAGCCAGCAATATGTGCTGCACACCCCCTCTTCTTTCTTTCTCATCCCCCTATTCCTGTCCTCACTTGTTGCTGGGCTCCCCTACATCTCCCCTACATGCTCACTAGTCACTTCTCCTTTACAAGACCATCCATTCCTCTCTATTCCCATCAGTCAAATTATTGATCCATCTTCTTCTCTCCCTCTCTTATCACTCTTATCATCTGTCCATCTCTCTTCCTCCATCACACCATCAATCCCTCAATCTCTTTTTTTCTCTAAGTATATATACACTGTGTGTAACTAAAGCACATATATATATATATATATACAAACAGTATATTCTCTGCTATTTGTTTAGTTCTGAGCGCACTGGCACTACTAGTGCAATCACTCTGCTCATGGAAGGAAAAGACTAAACGCCCTCAACTGGCATGCAAATACAGGCAAAATGACACACATGCACGTCTACATTGAAATCTCAAAAATTCACACAATTGCTGATGTACACTTGCACACACACATTCTCACAATTGATGCATTGCTTAGCAACACACCCATGGTTTTATTGTAATTCAAGGCTTGTTGTAGCTTTTAGCTGAACTCTGTAATGACATGTTTAATGAAGAGAGGGTGGCCTGGGGGCGGGAGCTCAAGAGAAAGAGTGGAGAACGAGCAGGGGGGGGCTGAGGTAGGACAGGGAAAGAGTGGTTCTACAAAGACCTTCTCACAGAGGAAGGGTAGAGAGAGAGGGGCAGAGAGTGAGAGAGAGGGAAACTTCTTCAAAATAAAAGAGCAAGAGACTGAAATAGAGGGGCTGAGCCAGGAGAGTGCACAGAAAAAAAAGAAGCGGAGAAAGGGACTGAAAGTGGAGGGGAGAGAGAAAAAGAAAGCGATGGAGAGGGAGCACTGTAGCTGAATGACCTTGACGTGCAGGAATAAAGCATGCTGTGGCAGGAATTGCTATGCAACACAGAGCCAACTGACGTGCCAAAAGGAGCCTTTCTCACAAAACACATCCCATTACATAATTAGCGATTCAGGGGAAGAGTTGTTTTTACCATTCCAATCACGTTACAGGCGTGAACACCTCAAAGTCAAATGGTGCTGAGGAAATATGACTTTGATCCGGAAGGAAAATGAATCCTTCATTATTCATGGGAACCAAAATGAGGAATATTTTGATGTGATTCATTTAACTAGAGATCGACATTCCCCTGTGACTCAGAGCAAAGTGTGTGAGCTGAAACCCGATCCAGGCAAAAATACTAATACGCTGCTTCAATACTCGGTACGTTGAGTGTATTTGATTTAATATGCCAGTGACTGAAAAGCATAAAATGACTAGCCATATCATCTTGTGTTTTCTGGAAGCACTGCATCCGATTAGCAGCGAAAATACACATGCCACAAATAGGGAACACCACAGTGTGCTGTAACTGTCACGCTGCTCCAAGGCATTTTCCATTTTCTGTCCAACAGAAATTATGTTCCCTTATGACTCTCATAAACAAGAAAACACAAGATTTCACACAAGAGAAGGTGCAAGGCCTTGTAAAATGTGTTTATGGTCAGGAGTGATGCTTTATATCGCACATATCATGTATAGATATATCATTACCTTTGATAGCTGTTTGCAGCAATGGTCTCTGTGAATCTGAGGGTCCACCGGTCTGTTTATTGGTGCTGCCGCTGTCTCTCTGTCTGGCTACAGCTACAGCAATGCCAACAGGTAGATGGCGAACTTCACCGTCCCCCTCACGGCCAAACGACCGAGCACTGTCTGGCCGTTCTTGCTCTCTCTTCAGCTGGGGGGGCACCCTCAAAGCCCCAGAACCTCCTGGTCCAATTCCTATCCTCTCTCTCTGTCGTTCTCGTTCCCTATCCCTCTCCCGCTCCCTCTCCTGCTCTCTCTCTCTTTCCCGGTCCCTCTCTCTTTCGCCATTTCGCCCAATGCTGCCCAGACCCCCAAAAGGTCCTCTGCCGTCAGCAGCGTGCCTGGACGACCCGGGGCCTTCAGCAGGAAAGTTTCCACTGTATTTAATCAGGCTCTGCATGGCTGAAACCTCTGTAGGATCTGAGGCTGCCCCGCTGCTCTGTTCCCCACCGCTCTGCCCTCCCATTAATGACCCCCCAGGTCTGTAGAGCACTGATGGGTCTAAGTAAAGTCTCTGACTCCCCTCCTCACCTGAACGCCCTCCATGTCCGTGTTGGGGGGGATGCGTTTGGGGGGAGTGACTGTGTGAAGAGTGTGGGGTGTGGTTAGGCTGTGTGAGGGTTGTGTGTGGGGAATGTGATGTCTGTGTGTGTGGGGGTTGGCTGTGAGGGGAGGAGAGTGTGTGTCCGTGTTGGGCTGCGAGGGCAGCCATGTGACTTGTGGCATAGTTGGCCAGGGGGCTGATGGTACTCCACTTGGGTTCAGCCCCAGCCCGATCTATGCCCAATCGGATTGAATGCTTAGACATGTCCCTTGCTTCCGGGCTGAACCGTGATTGGCTAGAGGAATAAGCTGTGTCGTGGCCACGTTTACCAACAAAACCATTTGAACGAATCACAGAACCTTCCTCTCTTTGATTGCTTGAATCGCCAGACTGGGAGAGCCGAGAATTCTCCACCAAGCTCCTGTCAGGAAACCTGTAGCTCTCCCTCTCCCTGTCTCTCTCTCGTTCGTGCTCTCGCTCTCTGTCTCTCTCCCGCTCTCTGTCTCTGTGTTTGTTGTCGCGGGCCTGTGAGGCGATCTGAATGGGCCCCACCCGCTCATCATAAACCTCCACAGAAGGCACATATGTAGGCGCGCTCACTCGCTGCTCTCTGATAGTCTCTCTGGGTGCAGACGGGTGGGGTAGACTTGCTGTAGAGGGCTGGAGGGCTGGAGGAAGGCCATAGGAAATGTGAAGGGTCCCAACTGAGGTGGCCACAGAGTCATTCCTCCTTTGTCTGTCAGTGTTGGAGGCTGTGTGGGAGTTTGAGTTATTAGAGTTTGCATTGGAGTTATGGTGGGGTCGAGAGCTGCCTTCCTCCTCCCGACCACCCCTGTCTGTCTCTGGACCGTGGTACCTGCCTGCACCTCCCACCCCACCTGCAGTAAAGGAGGGCTGTGGAGGCGACGGCCTGAATCTGGGCTCCCCTGAAGCTGTGGAATTCTGAGAGTGTGACTTGTGTTGGTGGAGAGGCAGATGGAAGGACCAGCTCTCTCTGTCTCTCTCTGTTTCTCGTTCTCTCTCCTTCTCCCGTTCCCTCTCACTGCCCCTGACCCGGCGGTCCTCCTCGTTTCTCCCGTCCTGCGTCAGGTCCACCACACTGTGCGGCCGCTGCTCCTCTCTCGACCGCTCTCTCTCCCTGTCCCTCTCTCTCTCCCTCTCCCGCTCCCGCTCTGGCCGGTAAGGCTTGTCCCTACCCCCATCCCGGGACATCCTCTGGGGTGGAGTGGAGCTGGATGGGGTCGTGGCTGGGGCAGATGGGGGGTGAAGAGGAGACTGGCTCATGGAGGCCGGTAGGTAGAAGCCCTCTGAAACAGATATAACGTGTGAGTCTACCACACAAACACCAACGAACGCGAGGAAACAACACATGTTGAACATATGCAGATAAAGAGCATAATGACGGCACACACTCAGGGGCAAGCACAAAAACTCAAGACGTCCCTAGAAAATATCACAATAAATGGTAAATGGTGAATAGACTGCATTATATTCATAGCACTTTTCTGGTCTGGGACCCCTCAAAGCGCTTTACAATGTTTGCCTCACATTCACCCACTCATACACACACCGACAGCCGAGGTAACCATGCAAGGCCCACTTGCTTGCCGGAAGCAATTTGGGCCTAGGGTCCCGTTCAGAGACCTTCGGCATGGAGGAGCGGGGGGATCGAACCGGCAAACCTTTGATTACAAGTCGATCACCCTTACCCCCTAAGCCAAACAGCGCAATAAAGCAAAGAAAATTGCACAGTTAATTATCTATTAAAGAATATAAGAATGGATCAAACTGGACTAACTTCCGGCATTTATATATGCTTGTTTATCTTGGTGGCAGCTGGGATTCACTGACCTTTATGAGAAGCGTAGAGAGGGTGCTGGGAAAGGGAGGGAGGATCCAGGTGTCCCAGAGACAGGTAGGGGCTAGGGTACAGACTGCTCGGCAGAGCAGAGTAACCTGAAAACACAGAAATGTCAAAAACTCAATAGTGATGCTGATTTCTGGCCAAAATGGACACAGGAAGATTCTGTGGATGCAACAAATCATGTGATATGATTGAAAAAAACCTGTCTTGTCAGATATCAAAACCACACTTAAAATCAACCCTAAATATTTACACTAGACATCACACCGTAGCACGTGTAAACATCTCCAGTCTACTACTCAATCGCACACATTCAAACCGCCCACGATAATTACATACACCTAAAACTTAGTTAAGAAAATCATGTAGCAACTCAGCTTATGTTTATGCGTTTGACCGAGTCCTTTGTATTGATTAAACAGCGTCATTGATGGGGTCAGCGTGAGGTTGGCATTGGGCAAGAGTCTGCCTGACAGTCAGCTGCTACTCTCAGAGACTGGATCTTAATATAGACAACGCCTCGCGCCTTGTGGAACACTCTGGATTTCTGTGTGGCTGATGTCACAGCACAAGGCCACAGGAAAAAGGCCACCGGACGGTGAAGCGTTCCACGTCCCCCACGTGCTAGAGGTCTAAAGGAAACATCAAAGAAGGCACTGCCGCTCCAGCGTAAAGCAGAGGGGAATACAGACGCCAAACAAACGTCCTCTCCATTTTTGAGTGACAGAGAGAGGAGGTGGAGGGGGCGGAGAGAGGCAGAGAGACAGAAATATAAGAGGAATGCTGTGAAGAAAGAAAAGGCTGATCGAATAGGTTTTTTGTGAAGCAGCCTTCAACCGCACTTAACAGCTTTTGATACAGGGTTGCTTTGCAGCTATGGTGGATCCAAAGCATATTTGCATCTTATCTGCTGCCTAAATTACATCTACAGCTTTTAGAAATTTTAGCTGATATTAACGCCAACCAGGTATTAGGATTCAACTTATACAACAGCAAAGCAAGTGTATCACTCCTTCAGCAAGCAGGGGGGTTCGACTTAACCTCCTGTCTCTATTCTAGATAAACCTCAATCAAAAGTGGATTCCCCCCCGCCCCTTTTCTCTGAAGAAAGATTACTTGTTTAGATCGGACGGAACAAGATAGGAGTCGCATTGGAGATGCAATCAGTTTAATAACAGATCTTAAACGGAATCCATTTGTACATCCCCCTTTACCTCACCAAAATGCATTGTGGGACGCGTTTTCTCATATCTGACCTTCTACTCCAGAGAGATTTGATAAAGAGACACAAGAGGACACAAAGGAACAGAGATTCAATCACTGAAGAGCGGCACAAAGAGAAAGAAAGAGACAGAGAGAGGACGGATACATCCAGTGGGAGGACGATACCCACTGGGGTATATATGTGAATATGTGTGTCTAAAATCATATTCATAAGCTACGACAAGAGAGGGATATTGTACAAAATTGGGGCAAGGAGAGACAGACAGACAGAAACAAAGTGCCCACTGGACAGAACGCTCTAAAAAGAACAAGAAAGGAAGATGGATTACAGTAAAGCACGGCGGGCAAAAGTAAGGCAGTGGTAGAGGACAGAGAAACAAGACACATATAGGACAGATCCAGGAGCACAGCTAGTACCAGAGACAGAAATGGAACAGGATCCCACTGGTGTAAGCAATGAGAAACAGAAAAGGAACAAGCCTCCTGGGTATTGGACAGCACAACTGGGATGGAATGTGAAAAATGGAAAGAGGAAGAAATTTCAGCTTTTTATATTTGGATAGTGAACTGCTGTCAGATTTTGTAGGATTTCCATTGCTGTAATAAAAAAAAAGAAGAAAAAAAGATTTAACCATTTAAGACGGAGTTGCCTAGAATTTGGAGATTTTGGATAAGGAGCTTTTTGAAACTAAATAGCCCGTGCCTCAGCAGTTATGTTTTGATTAAACCATGAGCGTCCCCGCTCCCCACACTTACAATCTGTTCATTCTTTTGATTAATCAGGGTGAGCCTATCAGTGAAATGAACTCTGCACCTCTGGATGCTGATCACCCACTGACGATACATTATTCCATTTATCATTCGGCTAATTAGCAAAGAAATACAAAAATTCACACAGTGCATTCATTTTAAATGAATTTATTAACAAAATACCAATAAAAAATGTATTCCAAGTTCTTCTTCTTCACACAAAAAGGTGAATCTAGATCTTTTGAGCGCTCATCTCTAACTTTGAATGTAAACTGATCCTTCATGTTCTAGCACATTCTTTCTCTCGCACTGCCTCACCCACAATGCCAATCCTCCCACTGCAGTCAGTTTATTTAAGAGCACTCTAAAACTTTGATAAAACTATGATTAACGCAATCAATCATGTACACACATTAATGCCACTGAAATCAGCCAAAATCGAAATATACTTACTCGAAGTAACCGTGTGCATTTATTAAGGACAGATTCACCCCACGCTGTGATTACACACCACGTATATTCAGAAAATGACAGACTTGCATCAATTCTGTGTATGTATACTGCTTAGTCTGAACATTGCCAAGTGTTGGGTCTATTGAGTGCAGTCTGGGTTTCATGGCGAAGCACAGACAGAATGCGCCCCTCCCACACATGCAGTGACTAGGTCATTCTGGTGCCAAATGTCGACCCATAAACATTGATGAAACCAATAAAAAATAACCACTACAACTATTATAAAGATAATAATTAACTTCTGAGTGCCAGTACTGTCCGATCCAGCAGATACTTGTTAAGAGGCACGTTCACTGTGAAATGATTCTTACTTGCAGTGGGGCTGTTACATAAAACAAGACGCCCCACGCGACAGTTTCCTCGACTGCTGTACAATCAACGCCTGGTGATAGATTAGTTATACAAAACAAAGGCTGCTCAGGGGATGCTAAATGATGTCATCATATCAGTGATGTCAGTTTTCCATAACATCAATGGATTCTTTATGACATCGCTTATTGATGTCAATACGAGCAAACATTTATATGATGATGTCATCTCTTGACTCATCACCTCACTTCTGGTCTTCCATTCCTTGTTCGTTGCATCAGTCAGTTAGGTCGGCGGTCCCCAACCACCGGGCCGCACAGAAAGAAGAAATAACTTCGATCAGCGATCTTTGCTTTTAAAAGAGTTTGAACCACAAGAGACCCACTAACTACGAAGGAATGGATCCGCTACAGCGGGGTTTTCTGCAGTGACAACAACCAAAACGAAGTTTATGGAGTAGACTGAACATTGGGAACAAAGTTCAGGTGTCATTGTCTCCCATCACCCCTAGAATGGACCGACTCGTTGCAGAGAAGTTAAGGGCTCCCATTATTGTGTTGAATCTATATTTCCGCCCCCGTCCCAGGCCGCGATGGCCTGTCCGTCAGAATATTTTCTTACATGAAACCGGTCCGTGGTGCAAAAGAGGTTGGGGACCGCTGAGTTAGGTGACAGCAATACTCAACGCACATATGCATAACGTGAAAGCTGGCTTGCCAACTGCCTTCACGATAAATCGATTGATTTGGTTTGTAACATTTGCTGTTGATTTGCTGGGGGATTTTTTCCAAAAAGCCGATGTGGTTGAAAAAGCTTAAAATATGTTTACTATTTATCAACTTGACTTGAAATAAAATGCATATTACGCAACACGCAGTGCTTTGTTCATTTTCAGCAGATGTTAAGAGCAGGCCTGTGCAGTTTTGATCTCACCCGCTATCAAAAATTATTCTGTGCTAAGAAAAATATGTATCTACTTGCACATGTTCCTGTGAGTTGCACCGTTATCATATCTGTAAAAAAATCAGCAAAAGAAACATTAGCGAATTGATCCAAAAATAGGACATTTTTCAAATCAAATTTTTGGAAAACATTTAAAACATGGATTAAACTACACTAATTTGCTTTTTACATTTAATTTTTTTTTACTGGCCTTACCTAAAGGAGACGCACCGCAATGTCTGTGGTTTGCAAACACATACTAGTAAACAAACAGATGCACTGGTAAACAAGTAAATGTCGACAAACCAGTAACGTCTCTGCAGTCCATTAACACGATGTTTTGGCCCACAATCCTTTTGCCCTCACACTCTACACTCAACCATAACACAAAAAAACTATAAAACTTTACCTTCAAAAATGCTGTTGTCCTGTTTATACAGTTGACTGGTGCATTACCACCCAAGGAGTGATGTCAGGTCCATGTGAGGTCATTCGTGATGTCAGTTCTAACCGACATTCATATTTTAATTCATCTTTTCCTTTCCTATTTCCTATTCCCATTTACTATTGATTGGCAGTCATCCAGTAGGGACCAAAATGCACCAATAAGCTGGTTTGCCAATCATCATTAAACAAGAGGTAGCAGTTGAAATGGTAGTCGATGTAACAGATTTGAACCCAGAAACAAGATTTGTACCACGCATATGCAAAATCGACCACTCATGCATGAAATGGGGTAACGACAAGGGCACGTGATATTGAATGCAACCAAATTCTACCTCATTTTGCGCATGGATCAGATCGGAGATGTTTAAGCATATTTTCATTTAGATTTCTTTTATTTCCACAAATAGGTTTCCAAAAACACTATAAAAACTTTCACACAAAAATCTATTTTAAAGGAATATATCAATAGTACGTTGATAATAATGAATTAACTTCTGTATTAAGCACTATAAAATGATCATGAGTAAAATAAGATATGGAAGTAGAACCATTAACGGATAAAGTACCAGTAATTGTAGTAGATTTATCTTCTTATTTTATGCTGTTATGCAAAGCTTGGATATAACGGGGGGTGCTCGGGCAACCGTTCTCCCAGGCACATTAAAGACAGTCTTCGAGAGATATGAACAAACCCAGGACCTTTATCTCTACGCGAGTAAATAGCTTTAAAACAGACATCCACAGCATGACAGTAAGTAGCAGAAAGCAAACACTGAACTAATTCTTACCGGATATGCTGTGTTTGAGTGTTTGGTGTACCTGGAGAAGTTATTAGCTAGAGAGGAACATTTTAACTGTTGGGGCTACAGTGGGAACCAAACACATGTTCGCATACCTGAGCTAGGTTGCTAAGCTCCCAGAGAGGAAATGTTATCTGTATAGGTCAGTGTTACTGCCCACCTTTAACCTTTATTAATCATACCTATTATTGTATTAAAACAAAAAAGGGAATCTAGACAAAAATAGAACGGAAAACACAGAATTGGGTGATGGGTTTGCTGTCAATTACCTTCATGAGCATGTGATGCCCAGAGCTGAGCCATCTGCAGACTGCTGGGATTGGCAGATCTGTAGGCAGAGTCTGAGGTCACGGGGGAGGGGCCTGGATAACCAGACAGGAAGGGACTGGAGCCTGCTGGGAAGGCATCGCCTAGGAAATGGGAAGAAGAGTGTAAGTCATCCACACAACCACAAAAACCAAACCAACAGATGACAAAGCAGCTCAAGAGCCAAAGCTGCTCAATACATTTGCTGTCACTTTCATGTGGTGTGTGTGTGTATGTGTGTGTGTGTGTGTGTGTGTGTGTGTGTATACACATGCTTTTTAGCAGGTCACAATCAATACCTGATGTTATTTCTATGAGGAGGCAGTCGCTTCTAATCACATTAAGACTGAGTTACCGTGCAGTCCATTTCAACAGGACTTACCACAAACTGACAGCACCAGAAAAGAAGACACAATAACAACACATTCCCATTCCTGATAGCATTCCTAAAGGAAAATTTATACGTGGCTTAATTTTGTAAATGTTGTGACAGAATAACTGAACAGTAAGTCATGAGACAGGCAGCGGAAGACTTTAACCGACAACAAACAACTCCTTCACAACCAAAAACTTGTAACAAGACGGTTAAATCTGCTGTAAGTGGTAAATGAATGAGTTATTCAAAAATGGTGGTGTGCAGATAGTGACAAATAATGAAAGAAAAGAAGAAGAAGGACCATTTTTCTGGTTCAACTGTGCCTCCCAATGTTGCACGGTGTGCTTTTATTGATGAATTCTGTGTATTACATTGGACAACCTGTATCTTGCTGAGGTGGCAGAAATACAAAGGCTCTTATTTTGATGCTTTAAATACAGAAAATTCAACCAACCCTCCAGTCTTTATCTGTTACGAGGGTTTCTTGAACATATGTGGACTAACATAAACCCTGAACTCTTGTGTTCCATAAACTACTCACGATGCAGCGCTCCAAAAACAAATCACTGCAGCAACAGAATCAAACATTTCATATCTAAACATGATGTCTTTATCGGCTGTTTATTACACTTGAGGGATGATATTCATCCCTGTGTACAGCCTGACCATTAGTAAACTCTGAACCTTTGAACCATTACTGGCTCTTCCAATCACAATCTTCTGAGAGCTGGAAAAGCTCTCATGTATAGTTGAGCACCTCCTCCCCTCCCCATCCGGCCCATTACTGAATACACTGCACTGCCATTGCTCTGATAAAACTAACCATGTGTGTAGGGGAAAGGGTGCCGTCTGTATGGGTGAGGGGGAAGGGACTGTGTGTGTGCGTGTGTGCGCGTGCGCGCGTGCATGTGCGCATTAGTCCTGTGGGAATCAATGAGACATGTGCTTGCGCAGTTTCCCTTGCATCTAAATCAGTACATTAAAACCGCAGTCCGTCAGCGCCTGTACACACACGCACAATCCAGTCTAAATCAATAGCGAATGGAGCTTTCAAATTAATCACAAACAGAGGTGTGTACACACACACACACATACACACACTGCAGTGTGCACTTATTCTTTGCAATGAAAATACTATGTAGCTGGAACCTTTCACACCCAAACCTATTAGACACACTTTCTCCCGCCCCCCTCTCTCTTACACACATACATACATGTACAGTATATAAAGAGAGTGAGGGGGAGTCCGCGAGAAAGATATCTATATACATACAGTATATGTACAATATTTTATATATACTTTGTAAATACATAATACACATATAGCAGCCCACTGAAAAGGTTTCATCTCTCATACTAGGAGCATTTATTATTCATCACAGCAGAGACAGATAGTCATATACATAAGTGACTATTAATATCATGTCATCAATGTCCTGTGCAGGTGCCTCCTTCACACACTTTTATTACACTGTGGTGTGGTAAACAGCTTTTCCTTTTGTCAGATGGGATGTCAGACGCCAAAGATCTCATGATCATTATCATGAGATATTATTATCTTTTCACATTCCGATATGTTCTCTTGTTTCTGTTCATTTCATTTTCACACAAGCCAACTCCGTCTGTGTTGCCATAAAAACGTGTTTGCTATTGTGTGACCAAACGCACGATTCAATTAAGACTCAACAGTGCCATTGGAAAATACAGTTTAGAGTAAATGTGACTTTATGTACCAAGAAAAAAAGTGAATAATGGGTTCATTGTTCCTTTTTCATCCTTTCACTCCAGTGTCAGCCCATGTCCACAGTGCCTTGCAGTAACTTTCTCAAAATACATCCCTTAATTTCACACCAGTGCACAAGGACTCATTTTGAAACTAGAGCTGTTGTTCCTGAACATTTTTTCCATTCGTACTCTAGGGAGGGATGGTTCAGCAACAGCTGCAAGGAGGTCACAAGACTAAAGTCCAAAAAGCCATGGGACTACCATTTAAAACACATTTAGATAGTTTTAGTCTGTTTAAATCTTCAAAGAGATTGAAAACTACACAAATCTGGACCAAGCCAGGAACAAGCTCTTGCACTTAATGATGCAGATGTAAGAGAAAGTCATTCACAGAGTTAAGAAATAAATAAGCAAATATACAAACAAAACACCTAGTTCCTACTCTAGATAGTTCCAGTTAGTCCCTAATTTAGTTTCAAACTGATTTAAAACTGCCCTGCTCTTTCTCTCGACTCATTCTCTAGTCATTACCTAAATGTGTGTGTTTGTGTGTCTGTCTGTTTATAAAGCTGCTTAAACAGGCACACATGGACAATCATGCACGCGCACACACACACACACACACACACACACACACACTGAAACACCTGCCAAGGATGGTATGGTCCCACTTGGATGTCAGCAATTTTGATTCCTTCAGGCCAAACATCAGGTTCTCGCTCTCTCCTCAGTCTGTCTCTCCCTCTCACACACACCCACACCCCATGAGCCGCAGACTCCCCACTCAAGTGTGGATCAATCACAGCCGCCTACAGGC
This sequence comes from Brotula barbata, assembly GCA_900303265.1. Classification (NCBI taxonomy): domain Eukaryota; kingdom Metazoa; phylum Chordata; class Actinopteri; order Ophidiiformes; family Ophidiidae; genus Brotula; species Brotula barbata. Next base: position 44,304 of record OMNV01008812.1, read on the forward strand.
CTTTTACTCATGTTCGTAGAGTGCACATACACATAAAACAACACACAGCCTACAGTTACACTTCGTGCCAGTTATCAGGTAAAAAAAAAATACAAACCCAAATTCCCTCTTCCCTTCCTGAACAGGCAGAGGGAGGGGAAAAAGGAGGGGTAGAACCAAGGAAAATGTTTGCACTCCATGTTCCAGAAACAACATCCAAATGGTAGCTGAGCGGGTGGGTGGATGTTTCTTTAAATGTTTGAAAATTACTCTTTCATTACCTCACACCCTGTTTCTCTCAGCCCTTTCCTTCCTTCCACTCTTCGCAACTTCACCCTGCATTCAAACCCCAGACACATGCATGCACACACTTTGGCTCCCACTTCACAAGACAGTTAGCTTGCCATATTGGGATAAGAAAGTTGCCAAGAAATACTATCTTCGACTTCCCAACGAGTTCAGCGCATCCATTTTCAGATCCTCGTAAGACACGTCTAGATATCGGAGAGGAAGAGGAGAAACGCATAAGATCAATTCTGACAGCAACACAGCAACATCTCTGACAAAGGCCCACAGGAGAACGGGCCAAATCAAACTCAAAAATTGAGTCTGGACAGCAAATCAATAGAAAACAGACAGTACAAGCGCCAAAACAATGCAGGGACATGTAAAAAAAGCACATAAATATATGAAAAAACTACAGTATAAATGCCTGAAACACAAAAGTACACACTCTGTGGACTCATCTGTTATCCATCAGTGCTACTCAGTGCGGGGGTTAGCTTGAGGGAAATCGCTATTGATCTCCTGTTTTTATTCCCTGCAAGAACAACAGTAAAAGTGGGCCTTTCTATTTTCTGTCTACTGACACACTGACACAAGTAACATTAATTCAGTCTGCACAGAAGAAAGAGATCACACAGAGCACGGGTAGGCAGCATTTGCATACATGCCTGCCAACTGATACGTGTTTGTGTTTTATCGGAGTGCAGGCGCTCGTGGGGTTCATGCTACAGATTGTGAACATGTGGCTTAGTGTGTGTGTGCAAATGATGTGAAATCAAATGTAAATGAATTTTACTGTGCGGATGACGACAGATTGGAGGAGCTTTAAGAAGAATGCTTACATACAAGATTAAAAAATAGCTTACTTTAAGGTTATCATACTTTTTTTAGCATATAAAACATTGTGGAAACTTCAGGATCAAATAGAAAATGACAAAAAAACATTTTATAAGGACACTATGCTCAGGTTTTTCGTCTGTGGTGTGATTAAATGCAAGTAAGTCCTATACATGGATATAATGAGTAAGATTCCTTAGTCTGACAAACATATGTGGTGTGTTTTATTGTGCATTTGTATTGCCTTGTGTATGGTTTCTGTTTTACCTCTCTTTTTCGTAATTATAGTTATGATTATATTAAATTAAGTATGTTTGAATATAGTTAAGTACACTTAAATAGCCATACATAGTTTTGTTGAATCGTTTTTTGTTCAATTCATATTTGTGTATCTGTGTTCTCGTGTATCTTTCATATTCACATAGTCGTCCATATATCCATATGTCTCCTATATCAGCACGTGTACAGTTTGATAAATCAGATTTTATATATGTTTTAGTCTCCTATATTTTCATTTTGTCTCTACATTATCTCTCCATATTTCTCTCTACCTGTACCTTTTGAGCTGCTGTAACATGTGAATTTCCCCCATGTGGGATTAATAAAGTTTATCTTATCTTACTGGAGTATGAGGAAGGTGGATTAACCTGAGTTTGTTACCTAGGATACACTGACATCTATTTATGACCAATCTGATTATGCCGGTTTTATCTAGGGGTTGATTTATTGTCGTAAGTGGACATTTACAGTCATGTACAGAGAAAAGAACTATTAGATTGGTCATGTATTTGTTTTAATTAGTTACAGAAATGTATCTGTGGATAATAAGAATAACATTTGCAGTAGGGTCAGCTATCCGGATCTTTTAAAAACATTCTTTACGTTCATTATTAAATTTTGTGAATCTTACAAAACTTTACCTTAGATGGAACAAAATCCAAAGACCAACCAATTTCTATAATTTGATACATTATAAATGATTGACAGTCCAATATCATGTAAACGTGTTTTCTTCTAAATTAATGAAGTCAATTATTCACATCCCCTAATATTGTAATATCAAATTAATGTTTCTTACGACGCTGAAATCCGTTGAACTTCCCTGACAGTGTGCCTGAAACAGGACGGTGGTGTTGCTCTAAAAATTCTCATGCAAAGACAGAAGGTGTTATGACACACTCCTCCATACCAACAAAAGGGAACATGTTCGCAAACAGGCATGTACACTTCTTTCACTCACTCACTCACTCACTCTCACTTACTCACTCACACACACAGAGACTCTCAAATATGTGGTCAGACACAAATGTAACATATGTGAGGGCACACATGTATGCATGCTTATGTAAAACAGCATCATCCAGGTGTGTAAATATGGATGGAACGCTAATTTACATCATTTTGAATCACACTGTGGCATGAAAATTGAAAAAATACCCCATTATCACCTTAACTGGATTAGAATAAAAGTTTTCTGTGCTTTTAAATGCACTAAGTGGGGTGCTGGTAACCAGGAAATTAATTGATCCACTACATGAAAGATACCCCAAACACATCACTTGTCAGTTCCCTGATGTATGATATAATTGCATAATTGTCCCTTATACCATGAAAGAAAGGAATGAATGAGCCATTTAATAAAAATCTCTGACAGTGCGGCCACTTTCTTGTCATTGATAGTAAAATTCCATCTATTATAAGCTTACTTTCATCGACTTGTGTTGGTTTGTCGGTCAGTATGTTTACATTGGAGAGTTGCAAGTAGGAGGGGACAAAAATGAAAGTGTTCCCAAGGGGACTCAACAGCACTACAGTACTTAAATAGGCTTTTTAAGTTAAATAAAAGCCACTGCAGCTAATTGCAATTAATGAATTTAGACAATTTAAAGCAATATGTCAGTTATCAGGTGTATGATTTTCCTGTTTTCTTGGTGGCTGGACTGGCTAAGGCACATACCTCATAATTACAGGATTGAATTTGTGACTGTTCTCGCATGTCATACCTGCTCTTTGTGTCTTTTTCATGTCACTGCACACTCAGTTTTGTCTGACTCCCGGGACAACCATTATAAACAGAACCTTATGTAATCTGACACATAGAGACTCACCATACACCCAAACAGACAGACATAACACACTGTGTGACCTTTGTGTGTTTGAGCCTCTTGTTTGAGCTGAAGGGAGGGATCTAGCAGCGCGAGAGAGTAAGCTAATGCTTTGAGTATTTCAACATGCTGCAGCACGCTTGTTTCACACACACAACACACACACCTATCCCTCTTATGTTTGACAGTTCCGTGTGTATGTGCAAGTGTGCGTGCATTTGCCTGTTTCTGTGCCTGTGTGTGTGTGTGTGTGTGTGTGTGTGTGTGTTTGTGTGCACGTGTGTGTCGTTTGTCTGCCTGTGACAGGTTTATTGTAGCGGGGCAGCAGTACCTTGTGCTTTCTGTTTTAAGGAGCCTGTTTTCTCTCCTGAAGGATTCAATTAATCTGAGAGGCTACATGACCGGGCCACATCTTCTCACACGCATACACAGGGCTGCGTCTTGAATATATATCAACACACACTCACCACATTAGTTTTAAAGTAAACGGACAGACTAAGAAAGTAGCGTGGAAGACAAATTGGTTTCAAGAAAAGACAGCCATGGCCTGTCAGGCATGCTGTCTGGATCTATGCTTGAGTGTGTGTATGGGGGTGTGTGTGAGTGTGTGTGTGTGTGTGCGTGTGTGACTTGGAGAGTACATTTGAATGTGTACCACATTTACCTAGCCGTGTATGAACTCATTGTGGTCAGGGCAAATCTCTGCCTTTCTTTGCAGAGTCCCCGGGGGAAGCCCCAGCACTAACTGCACTAAGCACAATCACATGCTCCTGTTCCCATAAACAAGACCTCAATCCTCTCATCTGCACCCATTCTCTCGTTCTCATAGGCACACAAACCACCTAAGCTCTTGTCCTTTGAAAACAAAACAGTACTTTCCACCCCAGGGATCATGCCCATTTCGATCTCTCTCTCTCCCTCTCTCCGTTTCCATTTGTCTTAAGCTGTTTTCATCTCATCTATCGACCTTCCTCTCTCCACTCGTTAATAAAACGCCTACATTTGCCTCTAAGCCTCGCTCCCATCTTCCTCCACTCCCTTATGAACACTAAAAATGTGCATGTATATGCACGTATGAGACAAAAGGGCGTAAAAGTTGCTGGTTGAGACGTGTCATCCTTTCTCTTTCTTTTAGTTGAGGGACATCACCCTGAATGATGTTCTGGAGTTATTGTGGTGTTGTTTGTTCTGTGCTCCTAAACTTGTACGTAATCACCCACGGCCAGTTGATACAACTCAACTGAGACTTCCCTCACCTGGTTCATTAAAATTTACAGAACTTCTGCTCTGGACACCTGTTAAAAGTCTCCCCTGAACAGGAAGTGGTGCCTTTTATGTTTCCCTATTTCGCTGCAGTGAAATAGGATGGAAATGATCTTGCAACTGGTGTACCTTGTCTCCGTTTAGTTAAATAAAGTTTGCACCATAAACAGACAGAATTTATACTTACATCATGTAATATCTATACTTGCAGCATGTCAAATTTCAGATGATATGATATCGCATGCCTTCATTTCAGACTAATCGCATCATTTATATTTATCATCCAACAAGTTATGACACATTTCAGTTTTTCTACATCTCCTGCACCCACGGTATCAACTTAAACTACCAGAATATGTGACAAGCAGTTTATTCTAGAATGATGAACTGTTGCACAAACATGAGCTCTTGTTTCTCTTGGAAGTATGTCACATTACTTATGTATGTCATATTAAGTTAAAGGTGCTGCTGTTTCACTGTCTTAAACAGCAGGGAGTGTTGTGTGACTGGCAGGAACTGTGATAACCCAATTCAAGACTTCGTGGTGACAAACACACTGTTGATTTTGCCAAGTGATCTCTGGGAAGACAACTCAGTACCAAATCAAACACAAAAGTCATTTCTTCATCCCAATACCCTTATGTGTAAACATAACTCTTCAATCCTGCCGTACAATGTAAAAACATCCGCAGCCAATGCCTTCTAACTCCATTTTTAGCAATAATGCCACCGTTGTGGGTGCAATGTCAAACATGCAAACATATCTGCCATTTGGACAGCAGTGACAGAATCTCTGCACACTCCTCTCCTCAGCACTGTTACATTTCATCTGCTCTTGGATGCAAGAGGGAGGTAGGAGGAGGAAAGGGACAGATGGCCTCAATCTGGTGATGGAGGCTCCGGCAGACCTCCAGTAGACTGGGGGCCACTTACTGCCATTTTACATCTGTAAACAGTGGCTGGGACCCTTGTGAATAAATCGTGAATAGGTACTGCAAAGAATAAAACTAGGGCTTCCTGATGCGCATGCTGTGCAAGTAAAACAGGGGTCCCTTTTGTTCCAGTCAATGGACAATAAAGCAGTGTTGTCTATTGTCTACTACTTGCAGCTTTACAATACAGTTCAAATTTGCCACACACATCTGCCAACCATGAGGTACAGTAATAAGATACTTTGTACCCCATACATTCGAAGGAAATCCTTTCAGATGGATGTTTAAAAGGGGGAAATTCGTGGGAAATATATATAGTCCGTCCTGTTATCATGAGCGCAGGCCAAAACAACTGAGATTCCAATAAACAAATGTTAACAAAAACACTGGAGCAGCCATGGCTTATCTGATACCATACAGGGTGCCTGAGCTCTTGATTCCTGCTGTTTATTGTAATTAAAAGGAAAGCTTATGAAATTTGCAATTACTTGGTAATTCGCAGTACAGCATTGTTATTACAAGCATGGGACTGAGGGTGGATTTGGTTACTGTAACATGTGAGGAATGGATATCAAAGTACATCATAAAGCTAAATGACCTGTATCGTACAGTGGTGTGTTTTAGTGGGTGGAGGCTGTGAGTGTGTGTAGAGGATATTAGAGTGCCAGAGTAGGAAGGTCAGTGTGTGGGTAGAATAAAATGTATCCCATTTTAAAGGAGTGTTTAAACCACCAACCCAGCCTGGAACAGTAGTTGGGTCAATTCTTCTTCCCAAAGCCCCTGGCGACACATCAAGTCACACACACAGTCACTAACACACACACACACACACACTGTCAGAGCCAAAGGAGGAGGACTGTAGGAGCAGCATCCCAAACGATGCGCTGGAAAGATGGCACACCTATAAAGACGTTAAACCACAAACAGCATTTTACAGCGCTTTACAGCAAATCCAGATGCAAACATCACCTGCAATAAACCGCTCTCTGGTACGACTCTTTGCTAAGACACACATGAATAATTCTAACAATCCCTGCTGTAAGTTGATGTTATCTCTGACAGCTCTACGTGCGTGTGAGCTCTGCCGATTCACTTTACTAGACCTCCGGTACGCTGCGCTCAAAACGACAAGCACAGCAGCAAACCCACGGTAGAGTAATAAAGAGATAACTCAGCTAAACTGGAATATTATCACTTCGCTCCAAATGTTTACACCCAAGAAGAACCAAACGTATCTGACTGCTGCAACACATCTCAGATGCGACAGACAACTCCTAATGTGCTTTGAACCCATATTTGTGCAGGTCTCATCTCGGTAGAAAAACTGAATGGAAAAAGAACATTATGTTTTTCTGTACAGTGTAATTTCGAGGATTCCAATACAGACGGTCGCAACTGTGAAGCTAATGGGCAAATCAGCACTCCAGCGGGGAATAGAAAAGACAATGTACTGACTGAGGAGTCAATGTTGTGGAGGAAGATTCATACAAGCATGATACGCATGGCAGGTACACAGCGATGTAAAGAAACATATGGTGGATTAACATTATGTAGCCTGTGTCTGGTTAACAACTAACCTCTTTATCAGTCTAACACACCAAAAATGCTTGCACACACCCACATACACACACGAATGCAGGAAAAGCAGCATCAGCCCTTTGCCAAATGTTCCGCGAGCACAGCTTTGGCTCCAAAGAGTGATGACTTAACCACCATTTACCTTTTACTCTCCACACTCACCCATAGACTCTCAAACATTTCCCCATAAAAGATGTGGTATTGCCTGACATCCTTTGATCACAACTTAACCACAACGCCGCCCCCTTTTCAGCACAAACACCTGCACGCATACACGCACTTTGGTAGCAATGCCTGTGTAATTGCCAACATGCAATCCCAAAGCGCTGCACATTGACCTGCATCCTGCAGCAACGGCAGCTTCACCACAGCCATTTGACAGTCAGCTCCGTTCATGCTTTAAAACACTACCGTGGGTGTGTAGTAAACTGCCAAGTAATTTTCCGCTAATGTCCATCGCAAATGATGGAGGAGGAGGGGGGCATAAAATGCTTCCATATTTCCACATTTGAAACTTAGAACAGCCACTCCCCTCTACATCATCTCACCGCAGCGACATCTCAGTGCTGACCGCTCCTGCTGTCACTGGCAGCCACAAACTGAGCGCATTTTTGCGCAGCGTTATTTTAAGTTAAATTTGCTGATTTTTTTTCTTAGCTTATGGTTAAACGACAGTTGCATTAAAATCACCGTGCAGCACAACAACGTATCCTTACTGTGGTGTGGATGTAGGTTAAGGGCCGATGGCAAGAATTTTCCGGAGTGGAGAGGTGGCGGATGACTCGCGCCCAAGTGGCCGGGAGAAGGAGGGATCCTCCCGGCTGCAGCTGCTGCTCCAAGTCGGTGGGACTCCATTGCGAGTCCCGCCAACAACGGAGGTGGTACGTGGACAGATCGAGGAGGTCCGAAATCTCTGCCATCCATTATCCACAGCGGGGAAAGTTGTTTAAAGAAATAGTCCGTCCGGATGTGCCCCTCCTCCCAAAAAAGCCAATGCTGGCTATAATAATGTCTTTAGTTTTCCAGGCGATTCGGACTCTTTATCAGCCATCCTGCTGCTCCTATAATACACAGAAAAATCATCACTTGACACAGAATCGATGCGTTGCACGGGCAAAATTTATGTTCAGTGGTAGTTTTAGGGTTTTTCTTCTTTCCAGCAAACGGGCGGCCATACATGCAATGACGCAGTTTCGAAAAACACTTCAAAACTAAACGCTGATCGTCATTAATCCTTCTCCAGTTTTATTCTGGTGCATCATAACTACTAGTATGAGCGTATGTTTGATTTAAACCGACAATACTACGATCAAATCTTCCAGCGGACTCGCAGCACTCCACCCCCACGGCTCAGCGAGCAGGCAGCCGCTCCAAGGCTTCGCTTCCCGGGGTAACACAACCGGGAGCACGGCGGCCAAAACGCTGTGCCCCGGCCATCAAGACACGGTGCAGTCTAAATGCACGCCTTCAAAACGAGCAATATCGATACAGATCTTTACCGATTAATTACACGGATGCTTCCCTAAACCGTGAACCAGCAATATAGGCCATGTAAACCAATACACCATAAATACTGGAGGAGCATCAAATATAAATTTCAAACGGGTTAAAAATAAATAAGGCTGCATCATTAATCAGCGGGGTTAGTGGTGTTTTGTTCCCCGCAGATGCGAATTCAGTCTGGGCTACTTCGCAAAAGGACATGGGTGCTGCCCGTGGAAGGAAAAAAAAATCAAAACCTAACCCGTAAACACTTCACACCGCTTTTTAGAGAGTAAAAACTCAGATTTAGTGCACACTATCGACGATTGACAAAAGCGTTTAAATCTTCATTAATATTCGGTTGTAATAATGAGTATTCTCAACACAAACCACCGAATTAGTCCGCTTAATCGCGCATCATGGGTCGTCTTGGCTATATAAAAAAGCGTAATTTTGCCTTTTTTGCGAACCACTTATTCTTAAAACACTATTCTCTCACATTGTAACATAATTGTAACGTCAAACATTCCAAAATAGAGTGGAGCTACTTGAAGTAGAGCAACGACAAGCATTTGTGACGAACTCCTTGGCCAACAGGAGCTACATTTTGAAGGGTCTCGGATCCTCTGTGGAATTTAAATTTAGAAATGTTAAGATAACAACTACACGGAGACAGATATGTAAGATAACACTGCGTGAAATTCAGCGAACACAAGACGAGTTAACCTTCAAAAGCTGCGGGCAAACACATTACAACTAACACTCGTGATATCCAGGCGGGCGGGATCTGCAGAAGGGTTTGTTGAGAAACTAACTCTAAATCGCTTTTTCGTTGTTAACAAACGAATTGAGAGGACATTTTCCCCTCTCCTAAACCAGTTTCGATATGTGGCTAAATGCTCTTCGGTTGTGATCCATGCGGCGCGGCAGCAGGGAACCCACCATAACAGCCACGTTTCAAACTTTTCAAGGTTCCACTGACGACACACAAAACTTTCACGGAGGAAACGTCTCGTAAGAAAGCTTTTCTCCCTACCGACTCAACAGAAAAATTACAAAAAGGACAAAAAAAACGGGCGAAAGCACTGACCTCCGCGCCTTTTTCACCTATATTAACAAACAAGGTGAACAAATGTGTTTTAAAATGCCGAGTACTGCGATATTTTAGCACGAAAGGGGGAAACTAAACAACACAAACACACCGACTGCTTACTTGCGTGGGGGGGGGAATTTGGGGAGAGGGTTAAAAACGCAAACGATCCTCAAAAAGCCGTCCTGGTTGCTGGACAGACTGGAGTAGTCCAATGGAGGCTGGTCTGGAGGTAAACTGGGGGAGAGAAAGCCCCGGACGCGTCCGTAAACTCCTCAGCAATGAAACACGGCATTGTTTTTGCACGCCCCGCCCCCTCCCTTCTCCGCCACCCAAACCAGCCCATCGCGCACGCTCCACAAAGCCCTCCTCTGATTGGCACGCTCATATGTCAATCATCATCCCCGTAGCTAGAAAAAACACTGGCCGCTCGCCAGCTCTATAAAACCAATTATGAGCAAGGAGGGCGAGCAGTTTCAAGGTCCCCTCTTCCTTCAAGACTGAGTGATCAAAACAAGCAGCGAGACCCTTTTTTTCTCCTCTGAGTGGGGCCGTGGGGGAGGCATACCCACTTCCACGCAGATTAAAATAGCGGCACAGGGGAGGGGGGCGTGGACAGTGTTGGGTTGTTATTCCTAGTAAAATATCACACAGTGGACTTGAATGTACTTTTCACTAGGAAGCGCTAATTCATCACATTAGCTGCTAAATTACTTTTCTGTTTCACATCCAGAGCCCGGGGTGTGTGAGGTTCATCCAAATACAGAATCAATACAGTAAAATCAATGAGTATGCCTATTACTTTCACCACTAGGTTTGTGGGCAAATTAATGAAATGCTGTGACTGACATTGATATCAGGCCTGATGGAAGGCAGAGCAGTATCTTTTAAGCTTTAAATAATAAAAATGAGTGAACCTATTTCAATTAGTTATTATAAGTCACGCATCAATATGATTTCACCTGTGTGTCAATTGATTTATACGTCACCATCCAAGGGTGATAAGGGAGGCAAATTTCACTCACACGTCCTTTACGGATGGATTTTTGTAGATGAAGATGTGCGTTTTTGTGACCACCTCCATCTTTCCACTTAGCTGGGCTTGAATAACACGCATAATCCATCCCTCCACTTGATGACATCAGCCGTGCACTTAAAATTGTCGTTTACAGTCTTTATTCCTCATGGGAATTAATGCACGCATATGCTCTCAATAGGCTTAAGATAAATTAACTCTGTGTACACACATTGCCCTGAGTTGCAGCCAGCAGGACGGAAATTTGCATCAGAAGAGGTGAAAGAGTGGCGCACTAATTTAATGCAACTATGCTGAAATGCAATCTTAAACAAGAATTTGGGCTCTAAAACCCCTTCGCGTGATTTAAACATCTCTCGTCATGCACAGTTTCATCTGCTGCTTTAGTATCCGTAATTGTGTTTAGAGGTAAACCGCTAAGCATTAAAAAGTGGCAAAGATGATGATTAAAAAAATCTGAGACGGTTTCAAGCTGCCCATGTCACCCCCTGCCTCCACTTCTACAGTACCGCCTCCTCCTTCCAGTGAGTCTGTTTCAAGGCCACCCCCGGTAGGCTCGAAGAAGCGCTCAACAGCCCAAACCGAGAAACGGGAGGAGAGCGGCCGGTAACCAGCTCCTTCTGACGGCAAACACGGACACAAGCGTAGCAGCAACCCCACAGAAACACGACCGGTGTGTTGTTTGTGCTGTTGTATATTTCGGCGAGGTCGCGGTGGTGTTTTGGGGCAACACCGAAGCGAACGACGACACAGGGCTGCTCAGCGTTAGCCGTCACCCCGCCGACCCGTCTGCTCACCGCGCCTGTCATCCCTGACAAGACCCGGGCGGAGGGAACTACCAGGCGGAGAACAGAGCCACGTCCACGCCGGTCGTTGTTGCTGGGAGCAGAGACAATTCTCAGAATCGAGCCCTATTGTTGCTCTCTTTTCACGCTCCTCACAGGGGGGCAGTTTCGTCCTCGCCGTGTTGTTTTTCTTGTCAGATACCGGGTCGTTCGCGGGGGGTTGTGTCCAAATGGAGGTGGGTATGATGACCGTTGAACGGCAGCCAGTGTACCGCTAACGCCATTTCAGCACAACCTGGACATGTAGTTTTTTTTTTTTTGTTTTGTTTTTTTTGTTTTTTTTTACGCACTGGTATGATTTTACAGCTAAAATCTATCTAATGAGGACAGGTGCATATTTTCAAACATTAGAACGCTGCTTTTCATCTGCAGTCCTTGTCCAGCTGCCCCGGATTGTCCCTTAAGAATAGTAAAATAGAACACGTCGTACTTTTAATGCGACCGTAACGCAGTGTTCCGTAGAAATCGGTGTATTTTGGTATGACACTACGTCCGAAACGATGTAAAGGAATCCATCAGCTGTTGCCAAATGAAAAGAGTAAGTGGTGATCGACAATTGATAAATTTTGCACGTTACACTAAAAAACAACAAACAGACCGAGTTGGTCGGTGAAACATTGTGTCGTTTATGTCACGGTTGTCACTTTGTGGTTAGACTGTAACAAGAGAGATATCCACTCCCCGTTTGTTTCCTCTGAGAGGGATACGTTACTGCAGCAGCAGATGGGACCATTTGGTAGATTATGTCTTTTTATAGCCTATACACCAACTGGGCTCTTTGAGGATGGTCCAACTTAAAGCTCACACTGCAGAGCTTCACTGGAAGAATCCTATAACAATGATTCATAACATAAAAACAATAAGCAAATAAAATGCCACTGCCAATTAATTTTTTCACTCAAACAGCATCCCAGGATTATTTTTACTCTACTGGCCAAAGATTACAGATTTGTTTAGTATTTTGGGTTGTTGGTTTGGTTAGGTTTTGGTTGATTCCTGTCCTAACAGTTGAAGGATCAAGTAAATGATTTGATTTGGGGCCAGGCTATCTGATTTTCTGCAGGGCGTGTGGCTGCATTAGTCCACAGGGGACAAAGCAGAGAGACAGCCATGATTAATTCACTGCCTCTCTCTAAAATAAATAAATAAATAAGCACAGAAAGATCTCCTTTTGCGTAAGAACGGGCCCTTTTGAAAACATTGTGTACACATCACTGCATTGGACTGTGAATAAAGCATCATATTTCGTGAAGGTATGCTCCCAGATGTGATCTTTTCTGCAATATTTCACCAGTGACTAAACGAGGAGCAGCAATAAATCACTTCAGAAAGATAAAGATATTTTCTCTGACCCCTCCCAAACCCCTTACATACTCAGAAACATACACACACTCAGTACAAAACCGCGGTGAGCGAGCACACCCGCAGGCCTAATTCATTCATCATATCTTATCTGCTCTTCTACACGAGTGCTGTGTTGTTACTACACCACAGAAAAGCAACTGCACTGCAGCAAGACCAATCCAGACCCTGATTTGGATTGTTCATATGGAGACCTAATTGCATTGTCACATTTTCTGATGGATTAAACACACACATGCACAAACCTCTCAAACACTCCACCCTCCTATGTAATAAACATGCCACTGAGTGACATCACATCTCTCTACAACCCCCCCAAAGCCTTCACCACCACACATACAGCTCTCATGGGGTACCTGTCAATCACCAGACAGTGCCTTGCAGCATTATGGTGGACTGTGGGGGTGGGGGCTTTCCACTGGAGGATAAACAGCCAGCCATGCACACACGCACACACACACACACACACACAGCCAGATGACTGAATGTGAAGTGGTCAAATGTCATTATGTCAAAAATTATTCTGCACTCCTTTTGTGGGTGTGCGCATGATGAGACCTGATGGCATCTATGATGATGAGATATTTTTGATTCTGGTTTCAGTATCACTAGTTTCAGTAAGTCAGGTGTGAACATTTTTTGTGTAAATGTGTGAAAGTGTTGATTCTATATATAATGTGTGCACATGTAGCACATAAAGTATGTGGATGTCTTAAAAGCAGTGCTCCTTGTACATTGTGGTAGTTCATTTATTTTTCTGTGCTTGGGAACCACACCCATATACCAATGTCCAAATATAACTTGAATCATCATACATCTTATTAAGTCCAAGAGCAATAGTTAGAATAGAAATCATCAGTATGAATGTCAACTGATACTCAAATTTAATCAAATCAAACCAGTATAAGCTGCTTTATCTTAGTATCAGTGTTCAGCCTGTGGGTGGAAAACCTACCCTGGCAAGGTCAGTAGTGAAGTCAAACCGAAATGATTCCCATCCAGCAGTGCTATAAACAGCAATCTCAGGATAGTGTTGCCAAGTGTGTGTGCATGGTGTACACATATGTGCACATGCCTGCATGCAATTTTGATGCCTGTTCCTCTGCTTAATGTGTGCGTTTAGAGATGTGAGAATCCACATGGCTTTCTCAAGAAACCCTATTCAGCCTTTCTATAGCTACAGGAAGATGTGATGCAAAAGCCAGCCGCTGCTGAGGAAATGTGCAGGCGCTGCAGTGAGCGATATCAAATGAGAGGAGGTTG
>OMNV01008812.1:58392-97382 GCA_900303265.1 Brotula barbata
CAAGGCCATTGAAACCTCAAGAACAAGATCGAAAAATGCCTGCAGGGCCTCCACACCTCTTTACTCCCCTGACAACATTTCTGTCTGTCTGTCCTATTGTGAAGGACTGTTGTGTCCCTTGTATCACCTACAGAATATAGTTCACATTATCATACATTGAGGATGAGTTAAAACAGATATTAACTCCATCAAAATGAGTCTGCTGATCAGCCTCCATTACGTCCCATGTGTCACTGAAGAGTCACTCTGCATCTGCTGTTAATTTGCACAGTCAGACTGAACCATATTCAGAGGTGTAAGTGTGCACAGGGAGTGTATCACTCTCAGTAGAAAGCATTAAGAGAGGAGCTACGGTACCTGATCTGCTATTCTCTGCTGGCCTCCTTCTGTCAGTGGTGGTAGTCTTCTGTTTGCCTTTCACCTATTTTAAATGCAAGACACATGCATGTCAGCAGCCCCATCTGTTGGGCAAAGACAAGAACTGCATCCAGGGTCGCTCAGCACCCTGACCGGTGAAGCTGCTGTGAGGCAGCACAGCTGTAGTAAATGGAGGAACAGAGTGGGCCCCATTTTCTGACAAATTGGTCTCCCTCTGGGTCGTCTTTCAAGCAAAGACATTGTGCTGTAACAGACATTTTGGAGCAGAGTAGTTGGAGTGGCTCATTCACAAACACCTGCAGTGTTCACACCTGCAATTGTGCACAAAAAGACTCACAGTGTGCGCAATGCACAATAACCTCTATAAACACACACCAAAAATTGATGCACAGGCTCAGCAGCCCCACAAATCACTCGTACACACACATACATTATACAGTCTGCACATGCACACACACTTGCACATGCACGCACACCCAAGTACTGTTTCCTTGGCAGAGTGTTTTGCTGGCGTGGCAGTAAAAGGATATCAGAGGGAAGCAGTCTCAGCAGAATCACAGTGGGGCTGCAGTGAGATGGAATAAATTTTCAATACCAAACACACTTGATCTTCAAACGTGTATGCCAATGCACCGTGTGAAAGCACACAGACTTAATGCATGTACATATGAATCCATATATATATATACTGTATATATGCAAGTATAATTACACACTTATGTATGCATGTGCACAGGGCTCCACAGTCATAAAGCCTTTGAGTCTCATCGTATAGGTCTTCAGGTGCTTCTGTGCAGTCCCAGAATACTGCATGAAACTGAGACAGTATGATTGGTGCCTGATCTGTGGTGTCACACACAGAGACTGGATACATCTGCCCAACCCTGCTGCTAGAACACAAAGATGGGGCCAGAGCGTTCATTTTATTCTTTTTCATCTGTGCTGTATGCTAATGTAAGGGTCCATTTTTAGCTGCAGAAAGAAAATGTACTCATATCTGCAAAGAGTCATAATCATCACCCAAGACATTAGTTTTAGCCGTGTCCTTCATGTTTCGTGCATTGTCTCTTATATTATTTTGGGATATTGCACCCACAGTCCCTTTAAAAATTATCAATGTCTGACTATTAATCACCACGGTCCAATAATGACTCTCTGGACAGTTTAACACGAAGGATTGTGAAATGAGATGTGATTATTTTTGTATACAAACCGTTAAACTGAGCTCATGTGCTGAAATGCAACAAGAATGAACCCACAGGAAAGGAGCCACACCTCACTTTTAGCGGCCATAGTGTTTGGCATGAATAGAATGTTTTTGCTGCCATCTGCTGTCTAAAATATAGAACTGCAAGAATATCAGCGTTTCTGCTAATGAGCGGCAGAAAAAAAATCGGTTGTTTGCGCTTGCAACTTTTATCTGTCTGCGTTTGTGTCTCTCTGTGTGCGTGTTATTGTTCATAGTAAACCCTATTAGTTTCATAATCAGTGACATCCTCACACCCTCAACTTCAGAACGCTGCTCTGTCACTGTTGTTTTTGACATTTGCAATGGATTGAACGGTGCATTGCTGCCACACAGTCTCATTCTTTACTGTATGTCTTTTGAGGCGGGAGGATCATCTTTATAATTATACCTTCCAGTGCTAATGAACAATTATATTATGTTATGTTATACGATTCCATTAGGAGAGCATGATCTCCGATGATGATGATGTCATGAAAAGGAGACGCCTTTCTGTGTTATGTGATAATTACTAACTTGAGTTGTTTTGTTTCTTTGTTCCTTTGAAAGCAAATGATTTGTGACTGACCTCTTATGGCTCAAACCTTTGAATCAGCCATGACCTCTCGGTTCCCAATTTTACACCCAGCAGGCTGAGCCAAGGAATTCTGCAGCCATAGGTAGGTCATCTAAAGCCAGCAGAATGTAGCTAAAGATCAAAATAAATGCACACGGGTTTTTATCATTAAGTTTTACTTTATACATACATACATTAAGTTTATCTACAGATGCCTTTGAGTGATCAGAAGGATGTGCATTGAAGATGGGCCATATTATGGGATTTGCTATTGTGGCTCAAAAAGCCACATAGCCACACCCTGTATGAGCTCTCTTCCCTAGCAACTGTACTTCCAGTCAGTGTTTCAACTGTTCTGAATGTGGCTCCATCACATTGAGGCATAAGCTGCTATGGAGCTAAGTGCTGATCCAGCATAGTCAAACCTATTAATGATTACAGTGTTTGAAAAGCAGAAACTGGTCCGTCAACGGTCATCACTAGATCCCTCTGGTCTAGATGTTACTTCTAGACGCAAGTGCCAGGTCAGATTTCCATCTGAACACAATGTACTTTCAGAACATGAGGTCATCTATTCATCCTTACATAATCTCACACAACTCCTTTTTAACAGGACACAAACCTTTCCCCTGTAATCAGATTTCTGCTGTTACTGAAAGAAAAAATATTTTCCTATTCTTACTGTAAGGTGTAACAAACATTGGGAGCTGCTGCTGATGAGAGATTTACTATTCAGATAAATATTCTAGTCTGCATTTACAAGAAATTTCCATCCATGTAAATTGAACTTACATTAGCTCACACATGCTCCTTCTCAAATGAAATGTGAGGTTATGCCAGACTTACCATCAGTAAACATCCTATTACTGCAGGTACATTTAGGAAGTGGTGGGCATCACTAGGATGACATGTTTGTGGAAGCCAAACCCAATTTGCTTGAAATAGCCTCTCAGGTCATTGACACAGGGGTTCATGTCCAAATGACAACATCTCAGATATTGTGGGTCATGTGCTACATTGATACTCTTCTATGTACTTTATATGGTGATTAGTGGACTTTGATGACTTGATTTTCTCTGAATTTAATTTTCCCAAAAATATTGAGTAATGCACATCTGAAGCACATACTTGACTGTAACCTTTTAAATGCAAGGTCCTCTTGGAGAAACTTTTGGATTTCTTTAAGAGGTACTACCATATGATTTTAGTTTAGAATCCTACAGTGACCACCTTTGCTTCAGTATCTTCAGATTCAAGGAAAAATGCAATTGTTACATTAGTATGAGTTGACGGCAAACATTTCTGCAGGACTATTATGAAAGGCATTCATTAATGAATCCATAGAATCACTTGAAGATTAACAAGTCAACTTTTAACCAACTTATGTTACAGAAGACAAGAGTCAAGGCATCATTTCAGAACACATGTGCACTTTTATTGGGATCATTCAGTCAGTGTACAGGTTGGCCCCACCGGTCTGGCACCCTTTTACTTCAAGACCCCTTGCCCCACCGCCCCGGGATGAAACCTCCAACAGGGGGGAAGAGAGGTCACAATTGGGTTTTGCATAACAAAAACAAAAAAATTAACAGGACCAAGATATTTTAAGGCTGAAGTACAAAAAACCCAGACATAATTTACATACAAGCGATACTGCAACCAAGTATGCGCCAACCACTGGGCAGCCTTCACAGAGGCAAATACGTGTCTGAACAATGCAGTTAACTTTTGGAACCATGTATCTGAACAATGCAGTTAACAAACATTTGGAATGACTCAAAAGAAAAAAAACAAAATGTACATTTTTTAAGTCCCCAGATGCAATTGCAGAACTTGGGAGCTTTTTTTTTTTTACTTTACTTAGCCAAAACATTACCTTCGTCTTCACCGTTCCAGTTTTTTTAAATCCTGAGTCAAGCGCCAAAAATAACTGAAGCCATGCCAATGAGTTGGTCATTTAAGGCTCTGCGCCTGAGTGTGTATGACAATGTGTGGTGTGGTTGTTTTGCACAGAGCTGAAGTTGTTGGGTGTTTGGTTGGGGACGGGGGAAGAGGAACAGTCTGTTTAGAAGCATTTGCGGTGGACGATGGATGGGCCGGACTCATCATACTCCTGCTTGCTGATCCACATCTGCTGGAAGGTAGACAGAGAGGCCAGGATGGAGCCTCCGATCCAGACAGAGTATTTACGCTCTGGTGGGGCAATAATCTACAAGGAGATAATAAGGCAAAGTTATAAGCAAGTCTGTCATTTTTAATGAATTTGCAGCTCACATAAGCTACCTGAATTTGATGTAGTAATTACGTTAAATTACAAGTTACTTCTTGACTTCAACTCACCTTGATCTTCATGGTGGATGGGGCCAGGGATGTGATCTCCTTCTGCATCCTGTCAGCAATGCCTGGGTACATGGTGGTACCTCCAGAAAGCACAGTGTTGGCATACAGATCCTTACGGATGTCGACGTCACACTTCATGATGCTGTTGTAGGTGGTCTCATGGATACCGCAGGATTCCATACCTGAGAGCAAACACAAAATACTTGTGAGAATGCTGAACAGCTGTTTGACTACAGGGTTTCATTTGAGGCATGTTGCCATTTGCTAACATCAAATAGTGCAAACTTACCAAGGAAGGAAGGCTGGAAGAGGGCCTCTGGGCAACGGAACCTCTCATTGCCAATGGTGATGACCTGTCCGTCAGGCAGCTCATAGCTCTTCTCCAGGGAGGAGGAGGAGGCAGCAGTGCCCATCTCCTGCTCGAAGTCCAGGGCGACGTAGCACAGCTTCTCCTTGATGTCACGCACAATTTCCCTCTCGGCTGTGGTGGTGAAGGAGTAACCACGCTCTGTCAGGATCTTCATGAGGTAGTCTGTGAGGTCGCGGCCGGCCAAGTCCAGACGCAGGATGGCGTGGGGCAGAGCGTAGCCCTCATAGATGGGCACTGTGTGGGTCACACCATCACCGGAGTCCATGACGATACCGGTGGTACGACCAGAGGCGTACAGGGACAGCACAGCCTGGATGGCAACATACATGGCTGGGGTGTTGAAGGTCTCGAACATGATCTGCAGGAGAAAGGACAGAACACATGAGTACTTGCATCAAAGCAATGTGGCAGTAGGTCTGTGGGCACTGCACTCCCTACATGCACTACGGTGAGCCTTTACAGTTAGTAGAGAAAGGTGCAGGGAAAGTCAAACATTCCTTCACACTTGTGCATGTCAGAAATCTAGTAAGTGTTGATCTACTGGCTCAACTATAAGTTAAGGCCACAAGTGCAGATAAGGCACACAGTCAGGAGAAAGACCTGTTGATGATAGATCATCTTATAGAAGAAATGTCCTGGGAGAGAAGGGAAGGAAGGAACTAATGAGAATGGGATGAAGAGGAAAATCATGGAAGCTGAGCTAAAGACTTGATCAGAATATCTGATAGTTCAATGTCAAGTCGAGTCAAATATCTTCATTAGTCTGCATGTATACCTGGGTCATCTTCTCCCTGTTGGCTTTGGGGTTCAGGGGGGCTTCTGTGAGCAGGACAGGGTGCTCCTCTGGGGCAACTCTCAGCTCATTGTAGAAAGTGTGATGCCAGATCTTCTCCATGTCATCCCAGTTGGTCACAATGCCGTGCTCGATGGGGTACTTCAGGGTCAGGATACCCCTCTTGCTCTGGGCTTCATCACCAACGTAGCTGTCCTTCTGGCCCATACCCACCATCACTCCCTGAAGAGAAATTTAACATTTGTTAGGCTTAAGTTAAAAAATTATGGATAATGAATTTGAATGACTTGCTATATGATATGGCATAAGCCTTCCTAGTTGCTATGAAGGACTGGCAGCAAAAAGCCAAACACTTGAATGAAAAATTATACTTAAGTGCTGCCATGCATTTTAGTGAAATGAACACTAGGTGCACACTTCACTAAAATACATGGCACTTAAATGTAATTTCATTCATGTGACCCTCAAATGAGAAAATCTTCATACAAGTTTTTTTTTTACATTAAAACAAAAAAAATATATACAGCATATATATTAATATTAACAGATGATGCTTCTCACCTGATGCCTGGGGCGACCGACGATGGAGGGAAAGACAGCACGTGGGGCGTCGTCTCCAGCAAATCCGGCTTTGCACATACCGGATCCGTTGTCAACAACCAGTGCGGCGATTTCATCTTCCATGGCTTTACTGTAGAAGAGGCGAAAAACCGATAAGTACCCACTCAGCGGACGTATGTTCCGTTCTCCCCTCTCGGCAGCGACCACGTCATGCTTCGTGCACTTCCTGTTAACTCAGTTAGGCGCAATTCCTCAAGGCGGACGCTAGAGTGCGCTCGTGCATGACATTCCACACCCAGCCAGACAAAAGGAGGTGGGCGCTGCATTCTATTACCATATAAGGACATGGTTTGGTTTTGAGCAGCTTTGCGGCTACCGGCGGCGTGGCGCGCAGCCAAAGTGCACGGTTTGCGAGAAAAGGCGACATTGACTATCAGCCCGGGCGCCGCGCGACCACTCCCTCCGGTGCAGCAGCCCTCCTCCCATTGTTGCTCAACCACGCCGCCTCAATGGCCATCAAGAAATCTTTGCCTCTACTGCGTCATAACCTCAATTGCGCGTCATTCATTGCACCCATACGTTTCAGACACCTGACTGAGACCACCACGACAGATGCCACCTTTAATGTTTAAAAAGAAAAAAGTCCCAACTTTTAACTTTTGTCACTGGAGAAAGCACAAGTTGCAATCAAACTAAACGTTGACTCATCAGTGGGCCACAGCCAAGTCCTTTGCCGAGGACTCACTTCCTAAAAGCCACGCCTTTTCTCTGATGGCAACCATTTCCTCTTGTCTGTAGCTTATATGTGATAAAACGTTAAGTCCTGGCAAACCTCTAAGATTAAACTTAATCCATTTATTCAAGCAGGCCAATTAACCTTCATCTATGGCAAGAACTTAAAATTATTTTTAAAAAAAGACTTATTTTGTAAAATGGAAGTCTAAGCGCACCCACAAATGACAGATTTAAATTTTATTTGAATAGAAGCCAATGTAAGTTAGCATAATGTGGCTACGCTAGCAAGCTAAAGTAGGTCACACCCCGCCGCATCGGGCGCACAAAGGGAGCAGTCGGGACCTAAGACTTGTCCTCAATCCTAAAGCCTCAGGCTATACTGAGGGGGAAAAAAATTCAGTCACACAAGAAAACGCCCGTAGACTGCATATTTTCGCCAAGGCTAACCGTTATTCACAGTTGGGAGTTTTAGCCAGACGCCGGCTGAAAAATTCTGAGGCACCTGTGAACTGTTATTACGTAAGGAATAACGGTCTCAGTATTACAGGTGCAACGTCTACAATGAAACAACATGTACCACAGTCTTTTACATCGATTTTAGCGTCGTCACAGCATGATATTAGTTTATCAGTACATTGAATGTATGGAAGAAAAAAAAAGCCTCGTGGTCGCTGCCATTTTGTGCAGTAAAATTACCAACAATAATTTACATATTATTTCCTTTTCATTCCTACTGTTCTAAAATTAGAATACATCAGCAGTCTGGTCGTTCTTACCTTTGGGTGGGGGGGCTTTTCGCTTTAAGGGAACCGGTTTCAGGCAAATGTTATCCCGCACGAGCTGTGTGTGACGGCGCTCAGAGTGAATCCGTAAGCTGTGGGCGCCTTGCTTTTATATGTCGCCAGCTGTCCGGCTCGAGCCATAAAAGGTAAACTTTCGGTTTTGCGCTCTCTGATTGGTCCAGCGTCATGCACTGGGGCGCGTCGCGTGCACAGTGTGCTGCACTGGCCACTCGCGATTTGATAGAGAGAGAGGGAGAGAGAGAGAGAATGGGGAAAGATTGAAGAAATTAAAAGGGAAGGGAGTGATGCTGTGAGGCCTAGTCAACCTTATCTCTTTGTATTCTATTTTCTAGCCAGCTTAAACTGCAGTGAAACTTTCATCGATGTTAAAATATCTTTCCTCCACCTGCTGCTGGCATTTGGCCACATAGTTTTAATAGTACAGGAGCGGGCACACCAGCCTGTGTTGGCTGCAAAAGCCCAAAACAGTTCTGAATTCCACTACTACCACTGCTGTGGCTATTGACCACTTTGAGAGCCAGATGACCTCCATCGCCAAGTGAAAAACAACACACACACACTCACACACACACACACACACACACAGAGAGAGGGGGAGCCGGGCTACAACAGGCCTGAGCACTGGGTACATATGTAGGCCACCACCCTCCACAAAACTGCTAGTGCTTGTTGATAAGGTCAATTCTAAGGCAAGTATTTCTGCCTCTTGGGCTCACATGTGGCATCAGCTTGCTTTATACTGTACATAAGAAACACACATTGATAAATGTGTGTCACTACAGTTACTGTTAGTGAACTGTAGGAAAGCCTGTGAATATACTACGAAATCTTAAGTATTACAGTTATGGTGTGTCAGTTTGACCCACAGTGGAGACAGGAAGTACCAGGCTCAGATAGACCTCATCATCATCACCGCATGGACAAACATTCCACTGACTAACACCTGTGATTCCCTGATTCATCAAATAAAATACATACATACCTAATTCCACTTCTGGGTCTAATCTTTTCAAATTTGGAGGGACTGGTGTTGTTTAGAGCATGTGACACTATCCCAACTATAATGCTGGCATCGGGCCAGCAAGCTAGTAGAATTTAAGGTCCATAAGCCCTGCAATAGAATTATTGCCTCTCTGCTATCCTCCCCCTAGCTTCCTTCCTCCTCTCGCTCTCCTCTGTCATCTCACCTCTCATCTTTCGCTTCCTTAATATATAACATCTGCCATATCCTTTTATCCATATTGCAGTGCTACACGAGCAGACTTCATGTTTGTAGAATGGCAGGGAGGCCCCTTTCCTATTCAGAGCCTTGACTGTGGCAGCGTTGGTGCTATGTTCTAACACTGAAATACACAGCGGCTCTGTCTCTTCCTCCTTTACCACTTCCCCTTCCTCTCCCTCTGCTGCATTGACTACCATATGTCTGTGTTTTCTTGTTCTCAACTTTTCTTTCTTGTTTTATTTAAATCGCTAGCTTGTGTGTAAAGGGGCATTATTTACGTCCACAACTGGTTCACATCATATTAGCTTTCAGTAGGTGTGCCCGTTTGTTATTCTAGGAAGGAAAGCAGCACGACTCAATCCCTGCCAACCCTAATTATTCATTTGTGGTCAAATGCATTAACAAAAGGAATCACAGGTACACACTTGTCCATTAATCCAGTGTGAATCACAGTTTCTTCTACTATCAATGATTCATTCTCAACTCATGCAACCATTGTTAGAAAGGTTATGGATAGAAGCAGACTATCTTATTGAGATCAAAGGTTTACTGGGCCCACTTACTGATTTACAGACAGTTTACACTTCCTTTTGTTGTTTTCTGATGATTTAAAATAGATTTACTATCACAGGGATTGACAATAGTTGGTTTAATGTGATACTGTTAGCAGCAACAAGTAGAAGGTTCATGTACTGTATGTATGTTGTTCTGGCAAAAGCAAGAGTTGGCAGGGAAATGTTTAGTCCAGCCAAGGGAGAACCTCTGGAAGCCATAAGGGAGTGACTCTGACTCTGGAATTGCAAAATTGTCTGTGTGTGTGCACATGCGTGTGGCTGACGAAATGTGTTCTCTATTCGATTGCATAGACACATATGAATGTGTCATGGTTTTGGCCCAGCAGATACTAATTGATCAAACTGAACTGTATGACTTGTTTTTCACTGACATCACTGGAATTAACCACATGGAACGTGACCTGACACCTTGGTTTGTTTTTGTCTCACTTTGAGTTTATGTACATCAAACACCTGATGTCAGTTAGATTTGGGTGAGCGTGTGTTTGTCTATGTGTGTGCATGTATATGTCTTCCTGGTAGTAAGTGAGAGGACTCTAGTCTGCAGTCCTCACCAGGAATTTCTACTCGCCAAGTGCTTGGAATACTGTCCTAGAAGACTTCTCTCATGTATCATAACAGTGCCTGTGCGTACGTGTGCGTGTTTACACCCTGGCTACTGGCAAGAGCAAACTTTCTGAGCCAGGTCCTTCCTGCCAAGGTCCTAAGTGCAATAAAACCGTCTAATGAATATTCCTTAGGACTATCTGAACATGAGTTTATACAGAGGCACTCGAGGTGTTGTGTATAATGATCATGAGCATGAGTTGTGGTTGTCTAAATAAACAATTTGTTCAGTTAAGTGACACTTGGATGAGTTCAACAAGTGGAAGCACGGGCTCCTGATGATGAGTCTCAGCCTGTCATTATTGGCCCACCGTCAGATACTGCGAGAGTTATTGCTTTTTAAGAATGACTGTAATTTACCTGCACAGGTGGAGCATCCTTTGCCTTTTGTCATTTGTAAAATGACTTAGGCTGGACATTTTTTTTAAATGGATGTTCAGCAGCCTGACTAAGATGTCAGTTTGGGCACTGACCTGGGGCCTAAGTCGGTAGGTACCATGGTTTTCAGGCAGCTGATTTGTTTTGCTGTCATGCTTTGAATGACCCTCATCGTTTCCCTGTATGTAAAAGACAGCGAACTGGAGGTAGAACACGATAGATTGAACACATCACTGGTTGGCTATACAGACATGGATTGAGCCCAAATGTAGTCCATGATGCTCAAAATGTTTATTATTTACTGTTTGCAGGTCATCTATTAAACAACACTCACAACACCAATTTATGCTTTTGTGTTTGTTTTGAAAAGGTGGCATTATTCCAGTATGTTGCTGCTCTAGTGCTTTAAATGAAAGATGTGTGTTGACATGACACATACGGACGTTTATTTTTAAGCCAGTGTGTCCTTAGATCCCTGATTAGAGCTTTATGATTTCATTGAGTTTTTTACCTTTTTCCTGCTGAGGTCAGGCATCACCTTGGCCATGACATTAGTCAATCAGTAACCCAGTGCCCATTGTAGCACCAGCGCAGGTGTGTAAGTGTGTGTGATTCAGAGGGTCATAGAACAAACATAACTCACAACAGCTGATGGTCATGAAATGCTATTTTTGATGACAGGGCAAGTATGAGTGATTCAGCGCTCAGTGTTCTTCTTTACCTCCCTACGCCTGAGCTATTTGGTGTCAAATGCACAGCCGTGTCTTTCTGGCGATTTCAAGGTGTTGAGACACCTCTCTACAATGTCATCAGCTGAAGGCATTCTCTTCAAATAAGGAAAGCAGCCATCCCATCCTTGTCTGGTCTGCAGTGGTTCCTAGTTGCCACCCCTTACATTACCACTTCCCCCACCCCTCACTGACTTCCTGTTACTGCCAATGACTAAGATAGATGTTGCAAGTTTCTCTGCATTTTACCTAAGAAGGCCACAATCCACTATCTATGATGCTGTTTTCTCTCCTTCATACTTTAGTGTTGCTCTTGACATATTTACTTAAACAGAATCGTGTTTGCGATATGATTCCAACAACAAGGAGGTACGGTTGTGCATGTTGGTGTGTGTTTGAGGGGGGAGGGGAGATTAACCATGGAATGCCTGTTGCTGGTGGGGAAAGCCTGACATGAAGGGGTTGATACATGCAGTACACACAGTTAAACATCTGCTGCCTTGGGCGGGTGGGACTAACTGGTACTATTTAGACTGCGAGACAGCAGTTCAATACAAAAAACATTAGTCGCAATTAGCCTTGAGTGAGGCTGAAAGCAAAAGCCTGGAAAGATGGACGCCAGAAAGTGGAATTGAAGACGAGGCGGTGAGGAGAGGAGATGGCGAGGGAGATAAAACAGGATGGATAGAGGGAAAGAGTTCAGGGTTACGTCAGTGCACTGATGGGAATGTGAGCAAAAATCTTCCAGGCCACCTCGGGTCAAAGTGAATTAAGCAATCATGGATTTTTGTTTCTGGAATTTAAAACAGGGAAGTTTAAAAGTGTGATAGAGTTGACTCAAATTTTGTCAAGAGGCACAACTCTTTTCTTCCTGCTCCTCCTCCTCCCCTCCGGCTTCCTTTCTTTTCATTCATCCATTCCCCAATCACGTTCAGCAGGCATGTCCATCCTCTCCCCTCCCTCCTCCCTCTCTTTCCCTCAGGATTTTGCTGCCTGTAGAAAAGTGACTGGCTGACCAATTGTTCACCATCTGACTGGTCATAGTTTCAGAGGGAAACCCTATTCACCACTTCACCAGCCCCCTTCCTCCCCTCCCCCTCTCGTGATACAGCTCACAGTTGGATCGTCTGCAGCGTCATTGATCCATGGGTCACCGTGGTGACGGTCCAACTCCAGGGTACAGGCCAGTTACCAGCTGTGTGTGTGTGGTGTGTGTGTGTATGTCTGCCAGCTGGCCTGTGTGTGCTCCGATTGGATTATCTTCCCATTTACTGCCCAAATGGATCCCAAACTCCAACCCCCACCTCTTACACACACACACACAGTTTGCCTGCCTTGCCCCACCCATGGCTCAGATGTATGCGGATACACTGACCAATAGCATTTTTCAGTCTTTAAAACAATTTGGCCGGATCTTCCACATAGCATTCTTCATATTTGCTCTTCCCAGTTTAGCAGATGCACAAAGTAGCACAAATTACAAAGCATATGTTGTTGTAGTGAGTCGAACACGTTGTGGTCGACTTGCAGGCACATCCTCTGTGTCATAACTTGTTCTGGTGTGATTCCAGTAACTGAATTGGCTCGATTCTACGACGAATCCGATCTGTTAGTGCTGCACTAATGGGAGTCTTACACTTTATTGCAGTGTCAGGCCTGTGAAAAGAGCGTGGAACATGATTATTATAGATGAATCAGATGAGCAGCTTGAAGTGTATGACCCAGTTCAAAGACGTGTTTAATGGCTGAACCAATGTAATGACCACATGATGTCCTTCAGGCTCCACTACTGTGTATGTGCATGTGTGTGCTGACTTGTTTTTCTGTTCCTCATACACACACTAGGCCCTCTGTCCTCTCTTCTCCTCCACTTCCTGTCAACACCTAACTTCCTGTTGTTGCTCTGGGCTCTCATTGGCCAGATGTAGATGCTAAGGTGCCATTTAAGGCTCGGAGGTTTTATTGCGGTACTATGGAAACCAGGCTTTAACAACAGGCCGGCTTCCATTACTGCAACCATCAATGGAGATGTTGAAGCAAGTGGATGCACACACAAATGCAAACACACACTCCTTACAAGACTGAAAGATTATCAGGCTCTTTATCTAATTCCCCCTTCTACTGATGCACACAGGCACACACACATACACACACTCCTTATTTACCACCCACTGCTTGGGGTTCAACCCAAGAAGGCTAATCTATCCTCCACCATCTGTCCAGTGGGAGGGCTCCTCTACTCAGATTGGCTCATTTGACCCAATGCCAGTCTTTTTATTGGCTCGTTGGGAGACGGTGGGCCTCTGATTGGCCTCAGCGCCGCCTTTACTTCCTGATCCTCCTCATGCCATTGCTGCCCGCTTGTCTGTAACTTGAAAGCAACACCAGAGGTCAGCCACCTACACACGCCCATGCACTTTAGTCTCTCGCCCACGGCAGTCAGCTCTGTTTGGACATCACTTATGTAACATTACGAGTCATTCCCACTCCATCTCCATCTCTGTTAGTCTTTCTTTTCCCCTTCTCTTTTCCCTTTCCATCTCACTGTGGCATTATTCTCTCTCTCCCTTTATCTCCATCCCAGACACCAATAGCAGTGAGCCAACTCACGTCTCCGTCTGATCGATTCCTCCCTGCCTGTTTCCTGCACCCTCTCCTCTCCTCTGCATAGTAACTGAGCCCACCCTCTGTTCGCCACCAAAAACAACTTCAATGCAGTGCTGCAGTGTTCACCCTGAGCCTCGGAATCGCTGAGTAAAGTTTGCACACACGCGTGTTGCTTTTCTTTTTTGTATTGTATCAAATCCCTTTGTTTATTAGCCGGTGACCAGGTGTGTATGTGTCCATGCAGTGGTGGGTTATATTGTTTTCTATGGTGCATTGTTGTTCATTTCTGTTTGCAGTTCCCACCCTTCTCCTCTCTCTCACTCGCCATTTGAATGAGCTGCCTGCTCTGTGCTGATTGGCTGCAGGTGGCTGCCATATAAGGGCATAGGCCAGCAGCAGAGGCAGGAAGTGGAGTAAAGAGGAAGTGAAAAGCCGGCTCATAGAGGATGGCAGCAAAATGTGCAGCACATACAGCCTTCATAAGAAACCGCCCCACCTTTTGGTCTGTCCGTTTTTATGTTTCCTTTTCTGTTCATAACATGTCATCCCATCATTTCCTCCTCCTCCCCTTTCTGTCTGTCTGTACAATATATGGTTGTTTAATATATTTCTCTTTTATTATCCTCTCCCCTCATCTGTTTTCTCCTCTACCGCTCATCTTCCTATCTTGCTTCCCTTCCAGACATAGCCTCTGCATTATGTGAAAAACGTGTGTTGGGGCGTTGTTCATTAGTAGACCCTAAAGAGTGCTGTAAGTGTGTGAGTGAGCCTTTAAATCACTCGTGGCTGTGATCTATCAGCTTAGTACGAGCTACACGAGTCGGGCAAAGTCCACCTGGAGCTCTGCAGCAGCAAAACGTGGTGCAGCAGATTGTTACGTGATGTAATGTGCCAGTGTGCAGGGACACAAAGATACAATGTTCTTCCCTGAATGGCTAAAGACCGGCAGATGTGCTTGAACCTGACGAGAAACTGAGGAAATGAGTGAGATTCCCTAAATGTGTGTGTATGTGAGAGAAATAGCAATAAAGCTATGAAGGCAAACGGAGAGGGGAAAGAGTAACGTGTGAGAGATCAGATCCTGAGGCTCGTTGTCTCATGACAGCGGACAGTAAAACATGGTACCTGTGTCAGGATCATTACCTGTGAACAAATCCATGACCTGGAGCATGCTTAGCTGCTGGTATGAAGCCTGTATTTACACACTGATTAGGATCAGCTGATCAAATGAGACTAAAAGCGTTTTATTGTTTCGTGAGCATAACATAATTTTTCTCTACCTTTGCATTACTGTGTTGAAATCAAAGCTTTTCATCGTCACATCATAGTATGTACCGTATATTTGATATGAATGTTTTCACCAAAGTGTGTGTGATTTCACTGAAGTGAACAGACACGACCCCTCTGAGTCCACAACATTTAATGTGTGTTTGTTTGAGTGTGTGTTGGCAA
This sequence comes from Brotula barbata, assembly GCA_900303265.1. Taxonomy (NCBI): domain Eukaryota; kingdom Metazoa; phylum Chordata; class Actinopteri; order Ophidiiformes; family Ophidiidae; genus Brotula; species Brotula barbata. The sequence goes on from OMNV01008812.1 coordinate 73,743, forward strand.
GAGTGTGTGAGGTGTTGGGGTATATATATGATTGTGTATTGTTTGTGTGTGTGTGTGTCTATGTGTGTGTCAGTGGGGGGGCCCTTTGTGTGTGTATTAGTGAGGCCACACCCTCCTGTTAACACTGGCATCCATAAAAGGAGATCTTTAAATTTGTCACATGACAACAATCTGAGGAATGTAAGAACGGTCACATGGGATGTGGTCTCAAGGAAATCAGCTTCACCCCCTAAGGATTGCAAAATTGTGTGTGTGTATAGATGATAGATGTTAGATAATAGATGATGTGCATAGATAATAGATGTACTCATGTTTGTGTTTGTCTTATTCACTGTGTTTGTAGGCCTAAATGCATCGCAGGGTGTATCTTCTTTGTGGATGTGTGTGTGTGTGTGTGTGTGTGTGTGTAAAGGCCAGTGATTACAGGGGAATTTACAGCCCGAGAGATTTCACTTCTCCTTCACTCTTGTTTCAGAGAGTTGAAAATGCAGAGGAGGATGTTTCAATTTCCTCCACTGTGAATCTCTAGTGTGTGTGTGTTTGTGTGTGAGATTTGTGTGGGGCGTGTGTGTTTGAGAGGTTGTGTCTGTTTGAGATGTCAATGATATTTGTGGTGGACAAACATGCTATTCAAACACCTGCCGGACCCATTGCTATCATTGCTGTGATTAATACATCAGGATTTGTGTTCTAGTGTGTGTGCTTGTGTGTTTGTGTGTCAAAAAATACAATCTACAGAAGAAGAAATGAAAATGTGCACTCATCACTTCCTATAGCTGTAGCCCGTGTGGCTGCTCTCTACTGGCCTCTACAGGCTCTCGTCGTGGCTGGTATCTGGCTGTTTTTCCTCTGACTTCCTCTTTGTTCACGAGTACACTAGTGCACCATATAAGGCGAACAGCCTTCAGGTATTGCCACATCCGCTACCACACAAGGCCAGACATTGTCATCACCCTGCTGTCTGTGGGACATTGGCAGCCATATGTGGGTGTACGTATGTATATGTGAGACCTTTTCAAACAATTTTTTCTACCTTCCTGTTTCAGAATTAACCTGGGGACCTCTGGTGTGGGGGCGGGGACAGCAGCTCAGATAAGATTCTTTCATACCTATTAGTTAGATTTTGGGGCACTGTGAGTTGTGCGCAATCTATCTGTTCTTTGTATGACAGTAGTGGCTGACAGAGACAGTCTCATGTAATTTTCTGTCAGAGGGATATAGTTGCAAAAGCTAAAGGACATTTCATGAATTGAGTCCTGAAAATGATTGTGACTTAGAAATTACATCACTGAAGTCAGTCAGAGACCACCCCACAATACCTCCTTAGACCACAAACGGCAGGTTTGCAGTCCCTATCGTCTTTACTGAGTCTCCACATCAGTCAACAGGAAATTTTGGGTGATAAACTGGATAGGCCATTTTGCTGTACTCATTTAATCTTTTCTGGTTTCACATCATGAGGGTGTGCCTCAACATAAAAATGTAGCATTTGCCCAACTTTAATAGTTTCAATGTCATGTAATTCTTTCCATCATGTGTAAAACAATGACAGGTTCAGCTCTGCTTTCTGTCAATTACCTGTCACGCACAAGCACTTTCATCAGGTATTAAACCGACAAACAGATGTGTTGATGTTTCAAGGATGGATACGATAATATTTAATTTAAAATGGAATCACCTCACAGGAAGAATACTCCGGGTTCCGGTCTCACTGGGGCCTTTGTCTGTGGAGTTTGTATGTAGCCTACTCCAGCTTCCTCTCGTAATACAGCCACATGCAGGTGATTCTAAAGTGCTTAGGAGGGAGTGTGTATGGGCTTGTTTGTGTTTATTTGTGTTCGCTGTGTCATTGACTTTTGTACCCAGTGACCGCTGTGATAGGGTCTGGCCCCGTGTGAATGAATGAAAAGCTGAATTTGGATCCAGATGTGCTTCAGTGTAGACATTCATGAGTTACATTAGCTATTTTCATTCAACTAAGTAAAGTAGTTTGTGAGAAAATAGCAAAAATACACCCATTAATCACACACTTAAATAAATTCTTAAGAAATCAATGATCTGCAGTACACAGCACACACACACCACATGGCGGTCTAAAAGTCAAAACGGCACGAATATCAAGTTTAATTTTATTGATCCATCCTCTGCATATAACCATCCTAATTATTAAGAGCAGTTGACAGTCACGGTGAAGCACAGTGGGACCAATCACAGTCTAGTGCCTTGGTCAAGGGCAGTGGGCAGGACTGAGGCGTACGTTTTAATGATGGACACCCACGTAGACACAAGGAGCTCATGCAAAGTCCACAAAGAATGTCCCAGCACCCTATTTACATACAAGGCTTAGCTGATCTTCTTTTTGACCCGTCATCATTTAGGGAATGTACTGTACAGTGCAGAGAGGTCATGAACAGGTTCTAATGTAGGCACCTCCATCCCCGAAGGTCTCATCCTCTAGTCCAGGCCCCCCACAGCCACAGAGAGATTTACCAGAAGGAGAGAGAGGGGGGAGGAGAGGTTGACAGAGATGGAAAGAGGACAAACCGAGAATAAAGTAAATTCATCTGTGGTCTGTCTCTGACTCAGCATCATCTTCCTCCACCTCCTCACCCCCAAATTCCTCAGCCAACTCCAACCCACCAGTCCCACCGATGCCACAGGAATGAGGAGGTGATGTACTGGCTGATGCTGCTCTCTATGTGATGCCCCTTCACCCCATTCATTCTTTCATGTGTTGTCACTCTTGTCATGTCTTCAACTTATTTCAATTCAAATAACAAAATGCAAAATAGATAAATAAAGCAAGAAATACAACAAAAACAAGTACAACTATTAGCAATACAAACATCCCCTCATCCCCTACCTTGTGACCCTCTGACCAAGACATTTGCACAGAGCCATGGCTAACTTTAACGCCCACCCATAGCTTGGTGTGAATATGTTCACTTTTGACAGCCGTAAAGGGGAAATGCCACTTACAAGCAGAAGTACCAAAAAAAACAAAACAACAAAAGCTGAGAAGTGATTTTGATGAAATGTGTTGGAAACATTGGTTAGCAAAGAGAGGATACCAATGTTTTTTTTTTTAATGCCAGTTCAGACCAGATATTTAAAATTAATTTCCACTGTTCCCCACTACGAGTACTTTTACTTTAGATACATACATTTGTTCTCCTGTGCATTTATTTCATATTGAGGCTAGTTTACTTCAGCAGGATATAGTTTAACCCCAGAATGTGGGCAAAGAGGCAGGGTGTGTTCCCTGTGCTGTTACATAACCATGCACACGCATATATATACACACACCCACGTGCATACATAAAAACAAGTTTTGTCTTTCACTATCAATTATGCTGTGATTGTGCAAGAAGCATCAATGTCAATGATGTGAAGCCTCTACATAAAATAACTTAATTTGAAGCATTTACCTGTCTGTACACAGTGTACACAGATTACACGTGTAAAGATGTGTGTATGCGTGTGCGTGCAAGTAGCAGGTGTTCAGATATATGACCTCACTTGACAGTAAAATACAACGATTAGGCCTGGACACTCCCTCACACAGTCATTGACTGGAACCAGCAGGTAATTTACCTTGAAAGGAGACTCTGGTCAGACGTGCTCTCGTTCTCTCTCTCTCTCTCTCTCTCTCTTTCTTTCTCATTTTCCTCACTTTATTCCTCAGTTCAGATGTCACCGCAGAACTACATGTCCTTTATCAATAACTTTTATAGTTTTGTAGCCTTCTATATGTTGTAGAAGTCCTATAGGACAGGCAGGGAGAGGAAAGTGGAGGAGTAGGCTGAAGAGAAGATAGACATGCAGAGATGTTGATGGTGGCATGATGAGAGAGGGGAGAGAGAGAAAGAGAGAAGAAAGAGGAGTCACGCCTTTTTTGGCCCGTCTGATTGTAAACTGATAACCTAGCACATAGTACCAAGCTGTTGCAAGGACAGAAAACAAATGTGTATGTGTACGTGCGTGTGTGTGTGAGTGAGAGAGAGAGAGAGAGAGAGAGAGAGAATAGGCAGTAGACCCGTTTTTGTCTTGTTTTTCGTCTGTTCCTTTGGTAACTGGGTTAGTCACACTGCTGTTTTTTCTGTAAAAGAATGTGCTTGTATCTGTGCTTTGCTTATGTGTGTGTGTGCGTGCATGCATGTGTGCGTGTGTGTGCTCATGTGTCTTGCCAAAAAAAGACTCTGTTACTCAGTGGAAATGGAACATGTTGTATGTGCATGTGTGTGTGTATAGTTCTTTACACTGACCTAATTTCACAGCATATCATCATATAGAAAGGGGTGAATTATTTATTTTACAATCTGTTGCCCACAGCGTCACACTCATGTCTGCGTCTGTCAATGGGGAACTTGTGAGTTTAATGACTTATCATGACATGAGGGGCTTTTCCTGCTTTTGCATAAGTGATTAAGAGTGAACCTCGGTGGAAACAGACACATATCCCCCATAATCACGTCACTCACTCTGCATAAGGAGACGCTATGCTGAACTCTGTTGTCAAAGCAGCTTCTAAGCCTCCAGGGACAATGGGCTTTATTGTGTGGTTTATTTACCGTGAAATCAGGACGGTGCAGGAAAGTACATCACAACAGGAATTCCATTTAGTTTGTATCTGTTGTATAAACCGCATCAGAATGTGATCATCTGCAAAGTTAGTTTGGAAAGACTGATGTGTCCTCTGTGGCTTGATGACTAATTTGACCAGGTATTAATAGTGACACCTATTCTGGAAATGATTAGTTCAACGTTATCACAGCCAATACTTTCCAAAATGAACCTCTTGTTCGCCAAAGATTGGAGGAAAGCAGAGGCTGGCTGCCATGGCAACAGTCTTCACCAAAGAAAAGAAACAGAAATTAGTAATAAAATGAGCAGAAAACAAATAGATTGATGCACACACACACACACACACCTGTACACATAAAGTGTCAAACAACAAAGGAAATGGAGTAACAGCACTTTGTCTTGCCCGATGAAAAGTCCCTGTCCACCGTCCCCCGTCCCCTGTCCCCTGTTTCCCTCAGGGACTTGTCGCCCCCACTTTAGATCCACTGGCACACAGCATGAATGCAGTCGACATAAATAATTACACACAGTCACACAGGCCATACTACAGTTAAGACAAATCAGTACAGATGTCTTCATGATATATTTATGCACACACTATTGATTCCTAGTGCAGTGTGTTCCAAATACCAACATTCCCTTTAACGGTGCACTGATCAGGCGCAAAGAAAAGGCAGGAACTCTGTGATATTGGTCAAGTTAAGTTAGGTTTTAAGTTTTAAAGTTGGTATTCAGGGCTGTATACCAGGCTGAGAAACACTTGGGTGTACCCCTGGTTTGGGTCCTGAGGGCCAATGGCCAAAGTGTGTGTGTGTATTTAAAATGGCCATCTGTGCCAGATGTTAATGAATCCCCTGTGTATGTGAGTGTATCTGTGTGTGCGTTTCTGTCAGCAGATGGTGTGTGTCTGTCACACACTTGCTCGTTTCCATTATAACTTCTCAACCATCAATTATTCACACTGGGCTACTGAAATCAAAGAAAAGATGAAAACTAAATGTTATTACCGAATTTGACCAAATTATAGAAATATTTGATAAGACAAACTAAATGCTGTGTCTTTAAAAAAAAAACTTTTTGATATTGGTTTGAGTATGGATGGTGTGTGTGTGTGAGTGTGTGTGTGTGTGTGTGTGTGCGACAGAGACAGCGAGAGACAGACAGACTGATGTAAAGACAGATAGTAGGAGAGTATCTGCAAAATGAACAAGAACCAGGGCAGCTAAATCTTTCAGGGGGTCTGTGTAATAAGAGGCCCACAGTGAACAGCTGGTGTTTGACGTGTGTGTGTGTGCGTGTGTGCGTGTGTGTGTGTTTCTCTCAAAGAGGCTCTCCAAAGGGGTCTGCGCTCTTTTGTTGTATGACTGCATGTCATTTGCATCTAAAACTCAATGAACTGAGAGAAAACCAGGAAACTAGAACGAGGGAGAGAGAGAGAGAGAGAGGGATGAAGAAATGGAAGAAAAGGGATGCCAATAACCAACCACCTGGAACTGTGTGTGTGTGTGTGTGTGTCTGTGTGTGTCTGCTGTGAACACATGCTATGAGTGGGCACTGTGAAATTCATGTAGTAGGTGGATGTGCTGACTGGTGTAGTTTGCCTAGGCGACCAGTAGGTGGTGCTGCTAAACTCATTTAGACCCCATGAGTGTTCAAACTTGTGAAACTAACAGTGGACACACACACAAGCCTGTGATTCAGCAAGTCGGTTCAACTGAGCTTTTCACTAAACTACAACTTTTTCGGTAACAGGAAGTTGTAACTTAAAGTCGTTTGGAGGCGCCGCAGCTTTGATGTGTTTCAATTTTGGGATATTTGATGGCCGTACTTACTCGTTATTTTTCAGATTCATGTGTTACATCCTACAGGCCATCAGCTCATAAGTCATCACTGACATCGTCTTTCTTTCTTTCTTGTCCTGATTCAATCATTTATGTTCATTCATTTATTTAAGTTTTTCTTGACATTGTTTCAAAGCAGTACATCGATCTGAAGGAAAGGATTGGGCGTATTTATCCCATCGTCAACTGTCATTCCGTGCAATTTGGTTTGGATCAGGTGACCTATGCTCGGACAGGAAGCACATTAATGGAATTTTCTGTACAGTTACAAAACTGAAGAAGATCCTATCCATTATCTATACCACTTATCCATGTCAGGGTTGTGGTGGGGCTGGAGCCTACCCTAGCAGTCTTTGGGCAACAGGCTAGGTACACCCTGGATAGATTGTCAGTCTAATGCAGGGCTGACACATAGACACCGACAACTTAATCACACAGCCATTCACTCCTATGGTGAATTTTGATCCTTGATGTTTTTGGGACGTGGGAGGAAACCAGTTTGCCTAAACTGCATGTTTTTGGTGGGAGGAAACCAGAGCATCCATGGAGACAAGGGGAGAACATGCTAACTCCACATAGAAAGGACAGGTCAGGTCAGCCCGGGACTAGAACCCACAACTTTCCTGCTGGGGCCTAAAACAACATCAATGATAAACAAGAAATGATTCAATCCAGGCACGAACCATCTTCTCCATCTGTTTACCAGCTGAAAGATGAAAGAAATGTGTACAAGGTGTTATAAACGGAAGGGAAGAGGGAAGGAAGAAGGTCAGGCTGGAGACTTGGGCTATGGACAACAGGTTCCATTCATAAGGACAGGATGGACAGGATGTGATGTCACCGGTCCTCACTATGAGACAGGAAGAAGTATTTTTAGTGGTGCCCTGATTGAGTTTCCCTACTGTCAGCACTGAAAATGGCAATCAGAAATCCCACACAAACAGACACACGCGCGCACACACACACACACACACTGTAAGCAGTACCAACACAACATGTGACCTTGAAGGGAAATCAGCTTCTTGTTCCATATCCTTCTTCTTCCCGACAAAGCGATGTGGCTGCCATGTGGGGGGATGGGCACATTGGAAATGAGATGATGTGATGTTCATGGCTGGCGGTAATGCTGTCACACACACACACACACACATACAAACACACACACACACACACACACACACACACACACAAAGACATGTTATCTAACATACAAATGCTGACACAAGCACACACAGTCGCCCTGCTCATGCCTCACTGCTCTGTTTCTTTTGACTGACCTATATCTTTCTGTCTGCCATGCACACACACACACACACACACACACAAAATTTCATAATGCATTACACAGACAGGAGCTATTAAGTTGCCTTGTTGCTGTTGGCTCAACTGTTTTTACGTTGCCATGACAATAAAAGAGTTGGGGAGCTGGAGGCACCCCTCACACACACACACACACACACACACACACACACACATACACAACTGCACCTCCTTTCTCCCAACAGCAGACAGGTCAGAGGTCAGTGTGCGTGTGTGTGTGGTGGTGGTGGGGGGGGTCCCAAGTGATTCCAGCTTCCAGCTCTTTGTTGGTGGGGTGGAGAGGAGGCCCTTGATAGGGAGGCAGCTGTGTGCAGGGAGAGAAAGAGAGAGAGAGAGAGAGACAGAGGTGTTTGGAGTTCTGTGTCAAAACAACGTTGGCATCATTCAAAGGATCAATTTAATCAATAAAAACAGAGGCTACAAATCTGGATTAATTCTACAAACACAGGGTTGATTTCAAGATTATCTTCTAGCCCCCACCCGAGTAAATCCATGGTTGTGTGTGTGTGTGCATAAAGCCAGTCAATCCAGCAGAGAATCTCCTCGACAAAAACTGCTGGAAAAAGAACCACAGTTAAAACAAACAGTTATCAATCACAAGAAAAGGTTCTGCTCTTCTAATATTGCTGGTGTAAAAGTAAAGACGTGATCTGTTTTTGAATGCATGCACACACACGTGCACAGAGACACACTGCATGTATTGTTGGTATTATGAGATGGGAGAGATGAAATGAGATGAGATAAATTTTATTAATCCCACACTGGGGGAAATTTCTGTGTCACAGCTGCTCAAAAACCCTGGCAAAGAAAAAAGGACATAATGAAAAATACAACACAAGAAAACACAGATAGAGAAATAAGAATTGAACAAAAACTGTCCAGTACAGTAGTTAGTGTAGCTGCAGGTAAAATCCAGGCCAGCCCCCATCTCTCTCTCTCTCTCTCGCTCTCTCTCTTTCTGTCTCTCTGTCTTTCTCTTTTCCTCTCCGATTTGGCTCATCTGGTCATTTCATCATATTTCATCCCCTGCTCCAATCTCTCTCTTTCCTGGGGCACGACCTAAACCTGCAAAAAATATCTGCACTGCTGCACACAAAGATGAAGAGAATCAAATTTAAGGTAAAGCCCCCGAAGTCTGAGGACTCCATATCACCAGACGGGCCTCCAGTTGGATGTATTCTCCTAACACGTCAGGAAAGATGCTCGCTGATTGGAGCACATTCTAATGAAGGGGGGCCTACGAGGTGGCGATTGGCTTCCTCTCAGAGGTGTGTGCTGGGAAAAGACGGCGATTGGTCAGCTTCGTGTCGTCTGAAGCTCTGCTGCGCTGTCAGCAGGTATTGGAACTCAGCAAATGTGTCAGTGTGTCAGTGTGTGCACGCAAGCATTTGTGTGTTCACGGCAGCACACTGCCTGCCCTTCATCAATCTGCAGATTTGAGCCTGGTCTCCATAGCAACCATTCTAATGCTCAGCATGTGAACAAAGATCGCTTCCCCTCCTCTCATCACCGTGTCTGTCTGTGTGCATCTGAGTACAATAAAGTGTACAAATGAGTGAAAACAAAAAATATATATGATTTAGTATGTCATAAATATATATTTCTATGTGGAATAGGAATGATGAGCAGAAAAGCACATTGGTTTATCTCTTGGCTGATAAAGATGTTTAGAGGATCAAGGTGAATGTTTTTTCCTGATTGCGTGTTGGTGGTGAGCTTTTGTAATTCACTTTAGTGAACTAAAAGCATTTTATCAATGAAAATGGTGGGAAATGAAAGAGGAGATGAATTCACCAATAAGCTAACCACACACACACACCACACATAAAGTCACAGCTTTGAATAAACCTGTTGGGTGTAAACAAAAAATAGCTGACATCAATTATTCATCTCAATCCTTTTAGTTCGTTTGAGCAGCGTCTTCACTTTGCATAGGATGGTGTGAAAGGAGAGAGCTGCTCCGTCAGACGCTGTCAATCAAAACCAAATACCTGATTTATCAAAGGTTAGCACAGGGGACAAACAAGATATCAGAAAGGAGACGTTTAATCTCTTAAGGAAAAGTCAAACAATTTGATGGAATGTATAAATTTCATCCCTTTGTGGCAGATTTGACATATTTGTATTTATAGCCATCATGGTAAATATAAGCTCTTATTTATGTTTGACATTTTAACTCTACATGTGAAGGACAGCAATAAAGTAATAATTCAATTATTACTCTGGTACAGCACATACATAATCCGTACCCTTCAAAAACACATATTAACAAAAAAAGTAGGCTTTATTAATACAATGTACTATATACATTATGTATATACGTATATTATTTATTGATATCATATTTATATCATTTTCTCACCATGATCAATAGATTTTGAAACACACTTATTTTTTCCCTTCTGGTACTTTGTACTAGATGAACAACAAAGTACAAATATATATGATATTATTACACAATAAGACATTAAAAAACCATTACCATAAAAAATAAACAAATAAAAATCATCAGAAATTTGACTTTACATTTTCCAGGCATTACTGAATTTATACTGAATACTGAAAACAGAACTTTATTCACCCTGAGGAAAATGACATTAACATACAATGAAAACAGTAGAAAACAATCGAATCCTAAGTGTAGATATAAGATAGAAAGTTTCCCAGGAGTACATGCAGAGTGACAGTGCCTAGTAACATAACTTAAGTAAAACAATAATAATGTTATAATAATAATGACATTTGAAATAAAAAAATGTGTTGGCTATGTGTAGAGCAATTGTGCACAATATTAAACACATTACAGTACATGATGCATGATGTTGTATATAGTACAAGCATGATGATAATAACGTGATTATAAACATGTATATAATCAGTGTAATATTTCACCTCATACTAAGACATAATGTTGCACATGATATTGAAAAGGGTAATGACACAGCTATATCAGTATGTAATACTGCACAAAATGTTGGTCACACAATATTGCGTATTCAATTATTATTATTATTATCTAATTATCATATTTTTCACTTCAATGATCATTTGAACATTTAATAATAATAAATTGATACTTCACTTTATGGCGTTATCATTTATTTTGAAGACTTAAATTGCAATAACTGGTAAAAAAGGTGATCAATAACTTTTGGACACTTTTGTGGACCCGTGCTACGCTTGGCTTGTGTTAGCTTACATATAGAGACTTGATTGTCATATTTAACAGAGCATAAATAATGTGCGGTTTGTATAGGATGTGGACAAAACAACTGCTGCTCTCACTTTCACCGCTCTCACACACACACACACACACACACACACATTCACACAGACAAAACAATTGTAGCAGCTGTAACCCAAAGTGGAACAACATTCATGTCACTTCGTAGTAATCTGTAAAGTGTACACTGGGCATATGTTTGAGACAGAACTGATGATATGACTTTTATGATCCCACACATTATGTATGTGCATGCTCGCGCAAATGGCCTGAGAAGATGCCAGTGTGATCTGTTTGGCCTCTTTGTTTATGGAGCCAGGCCTTTCCTGCCCTCTGATGTGCATGCTCAGGCCATGAATAGAGCTTTGTGTGTGGACATACACACAGCATCCTCATGATTTGAATGCTGGGTCTATCTTATCAGTGTGTCCATGAGGGACACAAACATGGGGACATGATGTTATTGGTTGGTGGAAAACAGATTCTCTTCATGTGAATGTGGGTAAAAGGAATCATTATCAAGGTTAATGGAGTCTCCCTGCCTTGGATTCCTTTCCTTTCCTTTCCAAAAATTACATCATTTTAGCTAGTACAAACGATGTAATGCAAACTGAGATTATAGCATAATCTCTATTCTTTTTTTTCTTTTTTTATCCTCCCACTTCCTCCAGTATTTCTTTGTCCCCTAAACTCTGATGTAACCACCAATGGGTCCATCTGTACAGAGTTTTATTTCAAATTCAAGTGAAATGCCAAAAGATTACCAAAGGTACCAAATATTTCAGGATGCATTCATGTTAAACTTTTACCAGTTCAGGAAAATGTGTGTGTGTGGAGGGGAAATCTGTTATAACATAATGGGACATACATAAATAAATAAATAAATTTAAAAAAAAATAAATAAATAAAGATGAATATGCCTCCTTGATTTATCTGATGCATATCCATCAGAGGGGGCGTGGCCAGCGGGGCCGCGTCATTGATCATTATAGGCTGCAGCTGTGGCGGCGGGCTCGCGCTGCTCAGACAGACAGACCACTGAGGACGGGCGGCGCGCGCACACACACGCTCACACACACACACAGAGTCCCCAAACAAAGAGAAGCACGCGAGGCAAGCAGAGCATCCCACCCATTCAGCCGCGAGCGAGCTCACGAACAGAGACCCCCACAGAACCGGTCCGGTCCCAGGCTCGAGCGAACGGAAGAGACCATGACGACCAACGGAGCAACCAACGGAACCAGCGACATGCTGCAGATCCAGTTCGGACTCATCAACTGCGGGAACAAATACCTGACGGCGGAGATGTTCGGCTTCAAAATCAACGCGTCCGCCACGAGCATGAAGAAGAAGCAGATCTGGACCCTGGAGCAGAGCGGGGACGAGTCCAGCGGTAACGTCTTCTTCCTCAAGTCACATCTGGGTCGGTACATCGCCGCCGACAAAGACGGCAACGTCACGGGAGACAGCGAGACCCCGGGCCCGGAGTGCCGGTTTGTCATCACCGCACATGACGACGGCCGCTGGTCGCTGCAGTCCGAGCAGCACGGCCGGTACCTGGGCGGAACCGAGGACCGGATCATCTGCTTCGCCCAGACCGCATCGGTGGCGGAGAAATGGAGCGTGCACATCGCCATGCACCCGCAGGTGAACATCTACAGCCTGACGCGCAAACGTTATGCGCACCTGAGCTCCAAGGTGGACGAGATCGCCATCGACCGGGACGTCCCGTGGGGGGTGGACTCCATGATCACGCTGGTGTTCCGAGACCAACGCTACCACCTGCAGACCTCCGACAACCGCTTCCTGAAGAACGACGGCGCGCTGGTCGCCACCACGGACAAGAACACGGGATACACGCTGGAGTTCCGCTCCGGCAAGGTGGCCTTTAGGGACTGTAACGGCAGGTACCTCGCTCCATCCGGGCCCTCCGGGACCATGAAGTCCGGGAAGAGCGCGCGTGTGGGCAAGGATGAGCTGTTCGTGCTGGAGCAGAGCCACCCGCAGGTCGTGCTCACCGCTGCCAACGAGAGGAACGTCTCCACCCGGCAAGGTGGGTGTGGTGGGCCCGGGGTGTGTGTGTGTGTGAGTGAGAGAGAATGGGTGTCTGTGTGTGTGTGTGTGTGTGCGAGTGTGTGTGAGAGAGAGAGAGCTAAAGGCCTTTGTAGAGGAAGGGTTAACGTGATGGAATGTCAAGACTGCATCCCCCCTGCAGCCTACACACACACACACACACCGTTAAGGGTGGATATGGGTGTGAGTAGATGGCCTAGATATTCACTGTGTGTGTGTGTGTGTGTTTATACATAACGGGATGTATGTAGAGAATAGACATTGTTATATAAAAATGGCCTTTGTATTCCCTGTACTACAGTACACAGGATGTGAAGTACTCTGTAAGGAGGATCCAGGGGTACAGGGGTGCAAGGGACGCAACTTTGTCGACAAATATTACACTTATGACATTTATAAGTTAAGTAACTCACTAAATCTCACATCTAGTTGGTGTGTTTGACTGGTAATTATACTCCCATACACACGTAGCCTCATCCTGATATTGAATAAAGTGTGTCTGATCGGTCTAAATACCAATCCCACAGTGCCACTGAATATTATGACTGATGGTGTCAGTTCAATTTATGAAGGAAGGGAGGGCCCCATTCCATAACTCAGAGTTCTGCTTTATTTGTGTATCCCAGATGTAGAGAATTTGCTCAAAATCGAACTTGTCATCCACTCAGTCTTGCTTTTATTTCCAGTTGTTTCTCAAAGCGAGTGGGCTGAAATCATGTAAAAACTGAATAACTCACTCGTAGCCATGTTTGCTGGCTATTAGGAAGAAATTGTGACTGATCGCCAACACAAAGCACACGTTGTCCATTGTAGCGATGATGCTCTTGGAAGCTCTCTCATTTTCCCACTGAGTGTTGAGTCCCGTTCAGCCGCTGCAACATGAACGTCTGTCATGTCATCGTTCAAATATAAAGCAGATGGAAACTAGAGAAGGCAGTAGTGGTTGGAAAGCAGAGCATTTCTCCAGAGGTACGTGCGTGGAACAGGGCAGGAATACACCAATGTGTTCCGTTGGAGCAACATGAGATAGTAAGTGAATAAACAAAACAGAAGAATTCCTCGGTTTAGACCTTAATCCATAGGGTACATACACACGTTGGGTGTCAGGTACTGGTCCTAGCCAGCATGGAGTCGCAAATAGTCATTATCAATAATACATGACTGCTTTATTTAGAATGTCCACTGTTTACACTGGCCTAAACAAATCAAAACAATACTATACAAATACAAAACAAAAAAATCATCACATAAATACAAAAAACATTCCTAACAATAATGCAGCAGCCAAACCCTCCTAAATCCTCTGAATATGTCTAAGCTGAATGCTCAGCCTGTTTATATGTGACTCTAAAAGTGGTTTTTGCCTTTTGAAGCAGCTCAGAATCAGATTGCTGGTTCTGGTTCTTCATACCCGCTGCCTCAGATATTGACACTGGGGGATGTTCAGACCTGGTACTATCATCCAATCTGACCTATCCCATCTCAAGTGGCCGGCGTTAAGTACGTCTGTCCACACCTGGCATGGAAATGCGCCTTCAGGAATGCGTCCTGTCATCTGATCTCACTTCCCCACATTTGGTGCGTTCAGACTTGTGCTCATTTGGGATCAGATTTAAATACCAGGTCTGAACAGGGCCTACAATACAGGATTTGTGTTTAAAGTTGCAGTGGCTGAATGTCAAACAGTGATAACAGGTGTGTAACAGCTTCTGAACAGTGTACTGATTCTGTGTGTTTGTGTGTGTGTGTGTGTGAGCCAGAAGGCTCCATGTGCATCTGGTTTTAAGCTGTACGAGTGGGCAGCGATACAAGCGTGTCTCTGCATTCTCCTTTTGTCACCCTGCTGTACTTTTTCCACATTCTGCTCCTTATCACCTCCCTTCCCCCAGTCTTCCTCCTTGGTTCATTTCACCTCTTTCATCCTCTCTCCTTCTTCCTATCACCCCTATTGGCTTATCCCCCACCATTTCTTATCCTCATTGTTCAGTACCCCACTCCCACCTCAGAGACTTGGACAAAAAGGGAGGAAACTACTGAATATTTTCTCTTAATTTGTTATGGCACAAATTCTCCAGAGCTCTCTCTCTCTCTTTCTCTCTCTCTCCCCGTCATTCCGTTGAAGCCTGAGAGACTTTGTTCTAGTGCTTTCTTGACCAGATCCTGACTAAAATGGAACCACACAGCATCATGAATGATGTGCTGTCTTACCACTGATCGTGTTAATGTGCAATCCTTGAATTTCACAAAACCAACTCTGAAAGCGATTAAAAATCCTCGAACTATGGGGATGATTTTACTGATCTCCTGGAACCACAGTTTGTCCTGAGAGAACCTAAAGAGCGCAGAGGAATGTTGAGAACAGAATGTTGAAGACGAAGAAAATGTGTGTGACTGCCTACAGTTGTGACTGCCCAGTGTAATGACTGGAATATACAGTACTAACTTATGCCCTCTAACCTATATTTAGTCTCCGCCTGAAATACACCAATAAGAATCCAGTGCGGTTTAGTGGTTTCTCTTCTTTTCAGAAAGCTTGATGTTTCATTCTGTCTTTTTTCTTTTTCTTTGTCAACCCTCAGCATTTGACTTTGGCCTTTATTTACTTGACACAAGTCATATTTTCACTTTCTCACCATTAGCAAGCACACCTTTTTCTCCGTCTCGGCGAGCGGCGTCTGCAAAATGGAGTGCAGCCAAGCAGACTAAAAACCACGATCGCTTGGAGGATCAATTTCATACTGATTCATCGGATAAACAGCCCTGATTCATCGGACAATCGGCTCGTGTTGCTGTCTTTCTGTGAGAGGTTCATTCAGTCCTTTGGTTTTGTTTGTTTGTTTGATTGTGATTACATACGTATTAACTTAGGTTCTACATTATGGTTGACAGCATTTTCACACTTAATGTAAACGCCATAATCAGTTTCGATACTGAGCATAACACACCCACAGTGTGAGATTGTGGATTTATTTACTCAAGCATGCACATCACATAAAATCGCAGCCTGTTGAAGAATGCGTGCACATGCATTTCCTCGCCTAACGCAGCGTTCCTCCCCTTCGGCCATTTCACAGAATCCGGTCCAGTTCCAGTCCAAGTCACCCCGTCCTCTTTACTTTGCCTTAATTACCGTACAGACGTGATTTCTGATCACATGGTGCATGTAAATATGCAGATTGTTGGTGTGGCCCATCGAGATATTGCAGCGTGCAGTAAATTTGAAATGGTACGTGGTTCAGTAAGGTATGCTGAATGGACGAGTTATTTGGTTGACAGTTACACATTTTTAAAGGAAAATTGCCAAATATTTGCTGGCTGCAGCTGACGTTGCAAAGTTCAGTGTCCTAAGTTTTATCTGCTGGTGTCGGTCTTTGGTCTTAAGCCCTCAGGCCCATGTAATGTGATGATCAGCTGTTGGTCATTGGTCGTTTCTGTTAATATTCTACGATCATTGTGTGAAAGACGCTTTAGTTGTGGCATGTTTATAACAGCCACAGAGAAGTCAAAGGTCAATTCATCAATTCAAGAGGACATTCATACAGTTTGGATGCTTTGGGCGACGTCAGACCCTCTCTGCTCGTCCTGCCAGGCCCTATCAGTACAGAACAAACCAGACATGTGAGTCTTTAGAGGAAGTCCATGTTCAGCCCACCAACAACTCTATCATTGTAATGTGGATTACATTTTGAGTGGAATAAAAGCAGCTCCAGATGTTTCCAAACCCACAGCTGCTCTTTGCTCCTCTCTGCCGTGTTCAACCTCTTTGTTTGGCAGGCCTGAGCCAAGATGGAGGTTGAGATCGGCTGGCTTCCATTAGTAGCCATAGATTTTTGACGTAAGCGAGTTCGAGTGGCTTCGTCCAACCGAAAACACCGACTTTGTAACTGGAACCTAATGGACGATAATCAAGGTCACATTGTTGGTCATAGAAATCCAGTTTGGGTACTTTGTAATGTCATTATGGAGCCATAGAAATGGGTGGAGCCTAAACCATATGCATGTGTTTATGCCTCTCTGTGTGCATGGTGGTAGTTTCAGCCACCAGTCCTGTCATTTAAAACGTCTTCGGGTTACGTACAGACACCGACTCTGGTTCTTTAGTGTGACACGCTCATTAAAGGGAACCACCTCGCCTGACTTTAATTTGATAGCTGTTGAATGTTACAGCATTTATATAATCATGAATCCCATTAATCCGACCTTGTTTCCAGGCTGGTACAACCGCTGTCCTAATCCTCAGAATGGTGATGGCCACATATTCCCAGAGAGGCTGTTTTTACGTGGACTGAGACCGTTATCAGTCCGTTAGCCTGGAGCTCAATGGCCCTCTAAGTGGCCTGTTCTGCCCTTAAACTGCGCTGTGCATATGAGTGAAGACTGAGCACTGGATTGTCGGCTAAATGGAGGAGAACTCCTCGTAGGCTGGTGTGACCGCCGACCCTGTCGTCGTCTGGTTCCACAGTGACTAAAGTGGAATGGTGAAATCTGCAGGCATTTCAATGCTTTCTCACGCTTGTGCACACTCTGTGATCTGCCTTTTTATGTGGTTCAAATAATTAGTCACTCTGCCTGCCAGTGACAAGACGTTGTCCACATGGCACCGAGGCAGCTGAGTAAGTGTGTAACATCTGTTGTTTGGCTGCATCCTCTGACTACATTTGTGTCTATTAATGAAAGCATGCACTTTGGGTCAACAAGCACTAATACGTCTGCTGTCCTCCAAAACATTGCCAACGTTGGCAAATCAGGAAAGAAAATCCAAAACAGAGACTCACTGTTAAACTCTTAACGGGGAAATTACAGATTTCTATGTTGTTCTTTTCATTCAGGGGTCTGCTTTAAAACCTCTGCAATGCTTTAATCTGTAAAAACCACATCGTTCCACTTCTACTCTCGTCTGTCTGACCTGAACTGGCATGGTGAATGCTGACCGTCCGTTCTCCAGCCTTGTACTTTGTGTGTGTGTGTGTGTGTGTGTGTGTGTGTTTAGGTGTGTGAGTGGTAAATTCATA
This sequence comes from Brotula barbata, assembly GCA_900303265.1. Lineage (NCBI taxonomy): Eukaryota > Metazoa > Chordata > Actinopteri > Ophidiiformes > Ophidiidae > Brotula > Brotula barbata. The sequence continues at coordinate 91,796 of OMNV01008812.1, forward strand.
CGTTGATGTAAATGTATTACAGAAGTGAAGGACCGATCAAAGATGAAACGTTCCGAACAGTTAAGGTCCAGTGTGTTTGTCTTACAGGATAAAAAAATAACAATAACTGAATAACAAATGAAAAAACAGAAATCCAAAATGTTTGTTGAATGTGGACTGACAACAATTGTGGGCAAACGAGGTTTGAAATCAGGCTTCAAAATCATGGGGTGTTTTCCCGGTGTAGGAAAAAAAAACATGGAAAAAGAGTCTCCACGTCATCTGGCCATGACTCAGCCTGACACTCTTTCTGTATCCTTCATCTGACCTTGTCTGGTGTGCGTTAATCCCTGCAGGGTAAAGGGTGATGATTTTCTGCCTACACGACATCAACACGTGCAGAGGAGGACAGGAAGCGGTCCATTTGTGTGTCCTCTGTCGTGTTTTCTGGCCTTGTATCGTTGTTGATCCTGACGCATCAAAGTGTTTGTGGACCCTCAGCGTGTTTGTGTGTTTTCAGCCGGTTGGTGTGTGTGTATAAATGCAACAGGAAGTGTGTCAGAGGAGCTGCCTCGTGTCCCGTACAGAGCACGGGGGGAAGCCCTCCTCCTTAATGTGGGCTCTTTTTATTACGGGTTAGGCTACAGCAGGTCTCCAGTGTGTCGTTGTGCTCTGCTCTGGGTGTGCCCGCTCAATTAGACCCGCTGATTCACTGTCCAAAAGCACTTTTGGTAATTTTTTTTGGGTTTTTTTGCAACCGACTGGACAGAGGATAGCTTTGAAATCCATTATCCAAACATTTTGGGACATTCCTGAGCACACGTATTGTGTGTCTCTTATGTAAGATCACATTTTTCCAGAATTTGGGCGAAAAGAGGACCAGGAAAGGGTTGCTCAGACAGACCGTAGGCGCGCACCGCAGTGGTCTACGTGTGCCTGTTTAATGTACAGTGTACAGTGTGAGCTGCGGTGCTCGGACTGGACAGGCTGGTGCTGGTCCTGTTTGTGTGTGTGTAGATCAGAACAAAGGCCCTGATCTGGCGCCCTGTTTGGCCCCAGCTGGTCGCCTCCTCAGAGAAGCCTGCTGAACAATAGACACACACATACACACACACAATTGAACTTGATACAATCGTGTGCGTTGACAGCGGCCCACTGATGCGGCCCTGCTGGCTCACTGTGATTGAGGCCAATCTGTGCCTGCCACCATCAGGCAGAATGTGGTGGGCGGGGTGGACGCACAGATAGAGACAGTTTCTCTTTAAAGCAGTGTTTGGTGCGGCTGGTGGTGTGTGTGTGTGTGTGTGTTCGATTGGTGTGGTTTGGGAGGATTCTTCATGTGAGGTCACATCCTTTGGTGTGGTTCAAGAATTATGCGTGTGTGTCTTTTCCCTCGTCCTCCATTTACCCGGTTACAGAGGTTGTCAGTGTAGGAGTGTCTGAACGCACACACACACACATAAGCAGTCAACCTCGGTCTCTCTTTGAGGTCATGGCTGAGGCACCACCAACGTCAGGGCGAGTGTTTTGTCTCCGTCACACTGTGTGTGTGTGTGCCCACCAATATTTTTCTTTCCTTTTGATAATCTTTGACTGTCTTCGTGTGTGTGGAGGCCTAACTGTTTCCTAACTTACCTTGTGCCTGGGCGTCAGGTGAAAGGACAGTGTGTGTTGTGCTGTTTGTGTGTGTGTCATTGATTCTGTCTTCAGCCTTATTAATTCAACGGCCTCCTGTCCACCGTACACCAGATACCACAGAACAGACGCCGTCTTCTTGAATAACTGTCTCCTTTGTAAACTTTCCTCTCAGGTGCCTTTGTCTTCTCTCCACCAGCACACATTCAGATAAGATGGATGATAATCAAAACTCCCCATCTTGTTTATAAAATAAATGCTGTTATCCAGATCACTTTGCAGCATGCAAAGATACCTGCTTCATTTTCATATTTTCTTGTGCAGTTTGCGGTTCACTGAATATGGCGATAAGAGTGACTAGAGAGTTATAAGGAAACGCTGCAGTTAAATCTAAACACTGCGGTTCAGTAGATGTTATCTTTTTTTAATGTAAACAATAACACAGAATTGCTTGATTACAATTTCCAGGTTGTAATAAATCCATTTACAATTACTACATTGATGATAAAGTAGTTAAAAATGAGTGTAATGTTTATAATTACTTCTTTGATGTAATAAGCTAGATGATATATCCTCAGTGGGCGATTAAGAAGGAATGAAACCTCTTTATGAGTCAGCCGTGTCTTGCTAATTCTGTTACTCACCCACTGACACACACATTATCCTCTACATATGGACGGAGAGAGCCACAACATCAACACTGGAGAAGCAGGCCTTGGTATTTGGTTAAATGTTGTTGCAACACATCAAATTATAAGAGCACGTATAGACAAAATGGAGCAGCCTCTGTAATGAGGCTGGAAATAGATAATAATTGTCAGCAGGCACTCTGCTGCTTTCAGTCTTCCGTCCATTAGGATGTCACGTGACATCAGTCAGTCCTCATGACCTTACTTGTTCAGTGTTGCCATCAAAAACCTCCAGGATTTTACTCTATGGAACAAAAATGTATCCATCTCAAGTGAGCATTCAAATGTTTTGGTACTTTTTTTTCAGTTCAATAAATGTCTTCCCACACCAGTTGAAAATGAGACCAACGAGTGCTACATGTGAACCTTTGAAAAATGGAATGTGCGTTGAAGTGGTGCATCATATATGACAAAAGCAACCTGGCAGGTGTAATATGTGGACATCCCCACATCCTGCAGTTTGATGTTTGTTGTGACCAGCGATGATGGAGCAAGGAGCAAAACAAGCAACAACAATAAAACAAAACTAAAACATCAGCATGCACGGAAATGAGAAAGGAAAAAGGGAAGACGGGGTGATTTAGGCTCTGATTGCTTTTTATGCCACGCCCATAAGTAGAACTTATCAATGGATAGATAGATGGATATATAGATGATGGATGGATAGATAGATATATAGATGATGGATGATAGCTAGATGATAGACGGACAGATGGATGGATATAGATTGATAGATAGATACTTTATAGGGGAAATTTCAAGCATTCAGTAGTTTACATGGTAAGATATAAATATATTTTGTCTTTTATACTCCTGATACCTTCTTTCGGTCATGGTAGGGTGAACAGGTTTCACAGCCTTCATGGTTGCGTCTTGCGTCTTTTGAAGTTTGCTGGTGCCTTAAACAGTTTGCAGAGATTCTTCATCGATTTCTCCAAGGGAATGTTCTTGTAATTTCTTACACGAGACGATGTTGCGTATTGTGATCCAATAGATTTCTGTAAAGTGATTGTCATTATTGAGTCAAAGCGAGCTCAGTGTTTCTCTGCCTTTGAACACGGCGCAGCATTGTGGAACAGACCGGTCCGTGTTTGGGTGAATCACCGATCCCACTTTGACATGGTTTTGGGTGGAAGCGTCCAGCAGATGGTTTGTGTATGTCTTCTCCCTCCTGCCACAGTAAATAAATGGGCTCTGCTCTGCTACTGTAATGAGTATCTGTGGGCTGTGCAGGAAGCGGTGAGGATTAGAGGAGAGGCCAGCGATGTGACTTACTGCACATGAAGGGAGCAGCGTCAGTCTCTCCAACCTCCTCTTTCATCATGTGTTCCTCCGTCTGCCCCCTTTCTCTTTCTCCTGAACCTCCACTTCATCTTCTGGGACCTCTGCACCCCCCGCTCTTCATTATCTCCCAACCTGGCAGCTGATCAGTGCCATGTGGTTCTCATTTTGCTCCGTTATTTTTCTCCCCCCCCTCCGTCTCAATCATCTGTGTGCCCACATATTTCTGCAGAAACTTGATCTCTCTGCAGAGGCCAGAGCTCCTCGGCGGACTCTCTTGGGCTCTCGCTGGGAGAGGAGCCCTTCTTTTTTTTTTTTTCCTCAGACAATATGTCAGCAGTACGGAGCAGTAACTCTGCCCCAGTAGCTCAGTAATAACGGGGTGGATGATATCAGGATATTTCATTTTAGAATGAACCATCTCCGAGGCACAGCCGCATCACGCGCAGATTTCTTTTGTCCAGAACACGAGCGTGAGCCGCTCCCCTCCCCCAATGCGAACGGATCACTCAGTGTCTGCTCAAAAGAAGGAAACACGTTCGCCTACACGTTGACGAAGGAGCAGACAGCTTTGCCGTGGCAGACTTTCCCTTCAACGTTTCAAGATGACAACTTGTGGGTCTGTAGAGAAATGGAAAACATGGAAAATCTGAGATGAATCAGGACGTGGGGGCGGAGTGGGTCATGCTTGAAAGATAGAGGGAGAGAGAGAGAGAGCCGAGTGAGTGCTGGTTTGTTTTCTCACACACATCATTGTTGTCTGTCTGCACACATGTACACAGACGGCTCTCCATCCCTGCAGCCCTCCAAACTATACGTCCATACACTGTGTGACCTCACCAGCTACAATGAACGCCATTGTACTGTATGAAGCGTGTCTGCCTGTGTGTGTGTGTGTGTGTGTGTATGTGTGTGTGTTTGGGTGGGTTTTGTGTGTGATCATCCCCTCAATGACTCATATGTTTGTTCACCTCTTTGTTGCTCTGAATTGTGTTTTAATGAGCTGACACACACAGTGTACACCACATCCATCCAATGCCCTGGTCCACCATCTCTTTTCTTCTTCCCTTTGTTTATTTTGCTTCTTATTTAATTCTTTCTTTTCTTCTTTCAACTTTTCTTCATCTCCCTCTGTAAACTTTCCGTAACCTCTTCTTCTTTGACCTACCTAGGTTTGTTCCTTCCTCCGTCTTTTTGTCTCGGTTTCATTTTGTTCTCTTCCTCACTTCTTCCTCCCTTTCTTTGTTACTTTAATAGTTGAGTACATTTTACTGCTAAAAGTTTCGTACAAGGGATTTTACCTTATGAAATGATAGTTTACTACTTTTACTAAAGCTTTGTGCACAGACTTTTAATCTGATGTCTTCTTTGGTGTAAAATGGCATTACTTTAGGTCTGTGTGTGTGGGGGGGAGAGAGAGAAATGTATTTTTGTCAAGTGCATTAATTTGTACACATATTTTAAACAAACCCATCTCCTTCCTGCTTAGGTATGGACCTGTCAGCCAATCAAGATGAAGAAGGCGATCAGGAGGTTTTCCAGGTGGAGATTTGTCGCGAAAACAGGAAGTGTGCCTTCCGAACCGCCGCCGGAAAATACTGGACGCTCACGGCTAATGGAGGCCTGCAGTGCACCGCCTCCACCAAGTAAGAATGTGCTGCAACACACACAGCCACACACACACACACACACACACACACACACACACACACACAGATTAAACACCTAACAGACGCTCCTGATGCCATGTTCCTCCCTCTCCTCACCAAGATACCATCACACCTGCTCCGCCCTGATCACTAAACACTCAAAGTGTGTGTGTGTGTGCGTGCGTGCGTGAGTGTGTTTGTGTGTGTGTGTGTGTGTGTGTGTGTGTGTGTGTGCGTGTGTGCGTGTGTGTGTGTGCGTGTGTGCGTGCGTGAGTGTGTTTGTGTGTGTGTGTGTGTGTGTGTGAGTGAGAACTTGACACTGTACCATCAGCTCTTAGGTTTAAGCCCTTTCTC
>OMNV01008813.1:4453-26776 GCA_900303265.1 Brotula barbata
GACTTTGAACAAAAAAAAAAAAAACAAATCTGGAAGGAACTCAGTGGGATTATTTTAAAAAAAAAAAAAAAAGGGAAAAAAAACACACCCCTGGCGATTCAGTCGCTTTTAACCGACGACATTTCCCCACGCAACGCGCAAAAACACAAAACGCAGCGGATTCCTGGAGGCTCGGGCCACTTTCTCCAAAACTTTACGCACGGGTAGAAGTCCCCATCCCCGTGATGTGGAGGAGATGCGGCTCCATTTCTCCTTTAAAGGGAGTTTGATGGTGTAAATCAGTGACCAGGTGCAGGTGTTGGGAGAGTGTCTGCCCTGCTGTCCTCTCCCTTCTGTTCTGCCCCCACCCCACTTCCCTCTCCTGTTGGCCCACAGCAGCATTGGACCAAACCTCTTGGTACACCATATGGGTATTATTAACCCTGTCACTGCTGGTGAGTTTAACCCTTTCCACTCAGCAAAGGTGAGCAACATAATTCCAATATTTTTGGACTGATAATGGTTTTGTGTGTGTGTGTAGGATGATGTAATGTGCATACATATCTTTATTATTTCTTCTTTATTTCTTCTTATTCTTTATATTTATTTTTATAAATGTTTTACTCGTGCAGCCTTTTCTAATACACGATGCCATGATTCACTGATCTGCTACTTGGAAAATGTCAGCGTTACTCTTTAGTCCTACACGAGAGTCAGATCAGCAGAAAAAGATTCCTGGGATTCCTCTCTGGCTGGCTCGGGCGCTCACGACAACGGTGACAATGTACCATGAGCGGAGGGGGGGACTGGACATAAAGGACATCTATCCTGTTAACTGGGCTTTGAGCTTGACATTAAAAGAGCTTTTAGAGGGTTTCTCTTCATTACTGGCTTTGTGGTGAGCTCTGACGCAGGACGGTGCTCTGAAGATACAAAAGAGGAGGGTGAATATATTCTGAGCAACAGCCTTGCAGACCGTAAAATAAAATAAACACATGAAGTAATGTGGTGTGTGTGTGTGTTTGTAAAAGGTCCTAGAGGAGGGCAGGTTCCTGGCAGGCTTGTGAAAGCTCTAATTCTGACTCGACTCATCTCCAGCGTGCACGTTAGTTTCTGATTCATCCTTCTATCCTGCAATGCGAGCAGGAACCTCATCACACGTTGGGCCACAGCCAGATGTGGAACTGTTTTGCGTCAAGATGTGTCCTGGATTGGAGAGGTGGGAGTCTTTGTTTCCCACTCGACAGGAGGCATCCCTCTGTTGAGGAAGTGAGTAATGTGTGTGTGAGTGCGAGTGTGTGCTGAGTTCAGGTTTCCGTGTCGCCTCATTTGGCCAGTGACACCGGTACACACGGACCATCACCGTCACTCTTATCATCACCATTCGACACACCCAACCAATATCCACCCACCATGGTCCCAGCTTGCTGAGGGAAGTGGCAACATCTGTGCACAACTGTATGCTCACTTTTGGAATGTGCAGTTCTGCCTCAGTGTGTTTGAACACAAAGAGCAGGAAACAGAGGACGAATCCCCCTGTTACCCACAACGTGATGGATGGATTTTGTATGGTAGAGAGAGGCAGCGTTGGATTCAAGTCCAAACCCCGTGTTTGTCTTCCTGGTCCACAAAAAGCTCTGTCAGGACGATCTTATCAGGTATTGGACAGGTAATTAAAAGTGTGAGACACAAACAAAGGCTCCAGGTGAATCCCTGACCCTCAGACACATCAATCATGACAAACCTAAGGGCAGAGTGTTGCCCCCCGGGGGCAAAACAACCAAATACTTGACTTAATGATGGTCTTTATATTGACTAATTGAAAATTGAGAGTGTTTGAACATGTCCCACTGCCCTCTATACCACATACACACCAGGATGGAGGGTAACGAAAGTAATGTAGGCCTATAAATCAGGATTATTCAAGCTGTTTATGGCCGCAGATTTTTAGCTTTTGCTCATAATTATTATTTTACCCGTCAGAAAAAAATGTAAACGTTAAAATATAAGATAAGAGAACAGGTGCAGCTAGTGACATCAATGGACTTCACACACCAATGATTATCAAAGGAGAGCAACTTTGGAAAACATCTTCGACGTGAATGGCGCATACGTGGCCCACATTCCAGTTGCGGCTTGCATGGCGTCGACCGTATTAGAGTGGAGGTGATTGCAGGTTTTTACAGAAAAGACTGTACAGGCATAACCGGAGCTTCCTCGAGACGGAGCAGCGTCTGCGTTTGTACAAAATGCCACGTGTCCACCAGGACCAGCCAGCCACCATCTGCCTTGAAGACAACGCTGGCACTCTCTCTCTCTCTCTTGCTCTCTTTCTCTCAAACTATAAAATGCAGCTGGGAGAATCAACAGCTGGTGAAGAATAGTGTCTTCTAAATAACAAGGGTTGTGTGAGGAAGAGGGGGGGGGCACTGTACATAAAAAGGATCACAAGTATGTGAAGGGGGTTGAGTGAAAGTACAGTGCCTGTGTCTTAAAAGATAAATCTGTCAGCGCTCTAGCAACAGCCTTTTGGTAAAAGCCTAATGGATGAGAGTCCCACTGTTCTCTATGGTGTGAAGATGAGCTGCTGAAAAGTCCAAAATGGTCGCTGTGTTTAGACCCCCACTTCAACTCCACCTGAACCGCTTAAACTCTTGTAACCACCAACAGATCCATCTTTATTAAAACCGGCTTTCATTTCAAATTCTGGTTGTTTTGGGGGGGGGTGGAAGTGCTCAGTCTGCTTCACATGGTGCTGCATGCATTCAAGCAATAAAGTTTCTGGTGGAGGCCAAGGGGTCGAGACGTTGTGTTTGTTTTGGATTTGCAAGTGCTAGTGTGCAGGTCTGATTTCATTCATTATGTCACACTGCCGTATGAGTGCTTAGTTCCTGTTTTGAATACTAAAAATGAAATGAAATGTCCAAGCTGTCTCAAGATATATTTTAAAAAAATACTATCTATCTATCTGTCTGTCTGTCTGTCTGTCTGTCTGTCTGTCTGTCTGCCTGCCTGCCTGCCCGCCCGTCCATCCATCCATCCATCCATCCATCCATCTATCTATCTGTCTATCTATTTATCTATCTATCTATCTAATGGATTTTATGATGTTTTGCTACATCATAAATCTGGAAAATATTGGATTTTGGATGCCTTTTCTACATGGTATACTCGATTAATGGTTTACTACGTGAAAAGGACCATTAAATTCGTACATTGTTCCTCAAAATACCTTCAAATGTTTGCTTAAAAGTGTACTGAGTTACCAATTCATATAGCAGTGTTTAAGAAATTAACCTCTACATTTTTGGTTTTTGTGAATAAAAACTTGCCAGATGAAAATACTGGATGTTTGATGAACATTTTTTATCCAAATCGAGCATGGGCACGAAGGCAGAAGTGCAATCACATGTACACCATGTTGTTTTAATGAAAATAAAAACGATGGCCCCTCTCTCCATTCACACCACCCCTCTTCCTCTCTTTCTCTCTCTGCGTACATCCTTGAGACACTGAACTCCAGGTGAATTTCAATGTCAGACATGAGTAGGTACCACAAGCACTGCAATCTGTTCACTCTGTCAAGTGGCTGTGTGTGTGTAGGAGTGTGTGCGTGTACTGTATGTGCAATGTGAATGGCGGGGGGTAGGCCTATTCATCTGTCTGGTGAGATTGTGGCTCTCTGTAACTGGGCCTGGGCGTCAGTATGCACTCTGTGATCTCCTAGATAAGAGTCATCCATCTGCTCTGTGTATCTGTCAGGGCTGAGGCAGCTCAGCTTATCACCGCAGTCATTTATTTCCCTCAATCCTCGATCATAGCCAGTCTCGTCACTTTTCTCATTAATCTCCTGCACAGTTCAAACGCGGCGGTTACTCTCGATTAGCCAAACGAGCAGGTGTGGAGAAAAATGTATACAACCGACAGTGTCTGTAAATATGCGTGTGTATGCATGCGTGTCGGCGCGTCAATGATTTAAGATTTCACACACAGCCTTCAAGCATATACAAATATGTGCAATCACACACAAACTCACACACAGCCTTCAAGCATGTACAAATATGTGCAATCACAAACAAACACACACACACACACACACAAAGATGTAGTTGGTATTCAGTGGGCCAGTTTCCATGCATCAAGTCCATCCTCCTAAAAATATATCAGAGAGCTGAAGAACGAGATGATATGTGTATGTGTGTGTGAGTGTGTTATCAATTCATTTTTCAGATTACAGTGAATCGAAGCGGCAGATGCCAGGGAACCACCTTGTGAAACCTGAGAAAACCTAAAGCACCGTGACATGATTTGTGTACAGTAGCAACACCAGCTTAACCCAGGGGAGCGGAGTTTATACAAGGGAATCCAGTTAGACTTTTGCCACCCCACACATAACAAAGCCTTCCCAGAAAACCCACAAACCACAAAGCCTCCCAGGGAAGGCTTTGTTGCCCCAGCAATCTGTACTTAGTTTGTTGTGATCAATAGTGAAGGAACCACCCTTTTATTAATTCATAATCACACAAACATGTTGAGCTCTGTGTGTGTAAAACAAACGTGGGAAACACTGTGGATGTTTTCATGAGGTATAATGTGTTTCCGTCAGTAGTATTAATAGTATATGCCCGTTCTAGACTGCATACCCTGGTGCTGGGCCTACAGCAGGACAGGTTTTTGCTAGTGGAATATTTATAGCTGTGCATTAAAAGTGGAATCAAGGGTTTAAGTGTACCATTGCAACACCACTGCTGCTTCTTTGTCTGGGCCTGTCCAAAAATGTCTTACCCTGGGCTATTTGCAGTGCAACGAATACATGTAAAGTGTCAGCGATATCACATACAGCCGTCATATCAAAGGTTACAGGAAAGATTGATGTTTAAGAATGGCTGTATCGCAGCAGGTTTTGTTTATTTCCTTCAGGGAAACTATTTTGTAGCCAAGACCATCCAGAAAGTGTCTTTATCAGTAGAGCATTATTTTGTTCTTTGTTCTGAGAACAGGGAACATCAGATCTAAGCAATGTCTCATTTATGTTGACATACAGGGGAAATCAAAGCAGTGATGAACATAAGATTTTCATCCACCCTGTGTGGACATAGAAAGGTGATAATCTTCACTATACTGCCATCTTGTGGCTCACTGCCTTTCCATAAGCGATACTGACATTGTCATATATAATGTATTATACAGTATTAGTGATTCACAACACACAGCAGACAAGTGAAACATCTTTATTAGGTCAAAAGGTAAACATGATTTACATCTTTAGGCAAATAAAACAAAGAAAGAAACAAGTAGGCATTTTTCAACTACAGTGTTCAATAAAACGCAGCACACAAAATAGAACTTTCTGCTCATTGTTATGCAAAGATTATTGGATAAACCTATCCACACTCCAACTGTCGTATCCAAGAGTAAATACAAATACTATCTTTGTTACAATGCACACCATAACATTGCTGTGAACTGGATTACTGACACTGCACAGCAAAAATGTCCCCTACATAGCACTGCTAGTAACTAATGAGATCAATCTGTCCTATGTTTCATGCTCCTAGACAAGCCTTAATGTGGAAACTGTATAAAAAAATGCAATACATACATGTATTAAAAAAAACAAACACAAAAGATCACACATTCAAATAATTAAATTATAAACTAAGAAATCTGAACATGTTACAAAAATGTAGGTCAAATGTAGATTTATAAATTGTTAAGGGTGGTGTGCAGACTGAAGACATGAAGGAAGCGCACAAAACAGGTTGCACATCAAACATCTGTTCCTATTTACTACAGCAGAATACATTTTTACAATAACCAGAAGGAAAATGTCCCAAACTAATTTCATAATAAAACTATCACGAGAATCATCCCTGAGACCAAAATTTGGTTCAGTACATAGGTGCGTCTTACATGTACTGTCACGGTTTTAATTTAGCTTTAAGCAGAGAGTTGTATCTTGAAAAGATCATTGGTAAAGCCACTTTTACTTGCTTGAAATACTTTCAATGGAGTATTGAAAGCCGATGAACAGAGGTCATATATAAATCACACCTACGTATGGGCAGGCTGTCATAATCTATTCTTCATTAAATAGAAGAACATTTATTGTACTATACTTTCAAAATGTGAATTAGAGAACATCAGAGTACACAGTACAGACTGTATAAAATAGGGGCTGCCTTGGCTTTATTATTATCGATAACCCTGATTTCAAATGATGTTGTGAATATTGGATGTAAAGCAACAAGTGATATTCGGTGCATAAAATGTACTAACGTTGGGGAAAAAAACTTTAATCTTTGCTCTGGTAGTCTTCGTCAACCTCAACATCATCTTCATCATCCTTATCTCTTGTCTGCTGGTCCAGGGATGACTCGTCATCCTTTTCCTCAAATGATTCCATATCATTTTGTTCTTCTTCTTCCTCCTCCTCTTCTTCTTCTTCTTCATCTTCTTCCTCTTCTACTTGGCCCTCCTGGTCACTGTTGTCAGAGCCTAGAACAAAAAAAAGTGGTTTAAAAAGGGCCCCCACTTTTTTGTATTAATGCAAATAAAACTTTAGAATAAGAGCGAGGCTCAGGTGAAACATAAGAAGAACCGACCCCTCACAGGATCTCAAACCCTGTTTGTGATAATAGAAAATTTCCAACACTGCTGTTATGCATGATGTCTTACCGTCAATCTCAATATGTCCATCATCCTCCTCCTCTGGGCTCTCATCTGAAGAGGACTTATTTCCTGTCTATTCAGTTTAGCCAGGATTACTCCTACATTTATTGTTCAACTACAATTACAGAGCGCTGTGCTCGATGCCCCCAGCACCTCAATTTTAAAAACAATAACTAATTATAAAACCAAACTGTATCCGTGACATTGAAAATATGTCTAATCTAAACCTAAAGTCTATCCAACGTATTATTAGAAACAGTGAACGCAAACTGTACTGCAATACAGCTCTATGACCATGAGGACATCCGCCCTATTTACCAATGAAAGCTAACCTTAGTTTTTTTTACTAACCCGCACTGAGTACACTGCCTTCCTCCTGCTCTTCAGCATCCTTTTCCTCCTTTCTCTGCTCCTGTGCAGCTTCAGCAGGCTCCTGGTCGTCGTCATCATCCTCATCATCATCGTTGTCATCATCGGAGTCAGAGATAACCACACACTCGTCTCCATTACTGTTGTCAGCTGCTTTGGTCCCGCTGGCACTACTAAAGAAAAAAAGAAAAAAAACACACACACATCCATGTGATGAGTGAACAGTCAGTGGTTCAGTATGCAGCCCACCTGGTCTCAGCAACAGAAAAAAAATACTCAGGAAACTGTTAAAAGTGTGGAACTATAATTTCAGTGTCCTGAGGCCAACAAACACTTGTAGACTATATAACATAATAAGTGCTTTGTCTGCTGATAACACATTACACAACATCTGTCTGCAGTTTGACATATATTGAGAAAAGGTATGAAGGTGTGTATGTACCTTCCATTCTCCCTGGGTTCCCAGAGTGGAGTGAGGTAGTATCTCAGAGGGTCCCTGTACAGATCGTCCTTCAGGATCTAAACACCAGCAAGTGTTATTTTCAATACCCTTAGATGCACATGCTCTGTAAAGCCTGTTAATACAACATGAAGTGTCAAAACTCTATAAGTCATTTATAATCAGCAACAAACTCTTGACTGTGTGTACTCCCAAAATGATGTACAATAGTTTATTGTAGACTGAAAAAGCTGATTTAATGAAACATGTTTACTCTGAGGTTCGGGAAAAAAACCCACTTGGACATTAGTACCAAAATAGCACACATACTGCACATTCTGGTCCCGTTTTTCTAAATGAGAAAAGCCATTTTTATAAAGACTATATGCATGCATGTCACTAAGGAGACTAATGCATACATGCTTCTCATGGTTCAGTGTTCATAACTAAAATTGTGAAATTTAACACAGAATTTGTAACTGTGCCTTTTCTTAAGAATATGTTGGCTGCATATTTAAGAATCTGCTATCAGGTTATTTTAATAGAAACCCTCGCTTACTATTGCCTTCCTCAGGGTATTTGTACTGGATAACAAAAAAGAGGCAAAAAATATACTGTCAATATCATCATACTATCAATATTGTGAAAATTATTATGATATGATGTTTTGGCCATATATAACTGTGCAACATTCAACATATGTCAGTATCAGCCTCACCTGTGCTACATCGTCTTGTGCTGGGTTGCTATGGTCACAGAACCAGTTAAAAAAGGTCTGGTACACTCCACGAGCTGACTTCCTGGGTTCGCTGTGAGCCATCAGGTTCTGGCCACGATGCCACAAGATGGGATTGGAGAATGACTTTGGAGTTCCTGAGACAGGCCCAGCTATTAGAATTTTATTGAAGTGAAACAACCATATACACTCAGTGGCTGCTTTATTAGATATACAGTTGTAAAATTCCATAGTCTTTGCAATAAATTCTACCTTGTCAAGCTGTTTTTGTTGACACTGTGTCAGTGAGGTGGCAACTGTTGTGTTGCAGTTATACAGAACTTTGCTGTACTAGAGGGCATTAATATGCTAACCAACAGATTGCAGATATACAGATTATTTAGCCCGAATGATCTTGCTTTAATCAAACACCAGAAGGTTGCGGGAGGGAACCCTGTGGTTTATACAGTTTACCAGTGTCGCAAAAAGACAAATTACCCAAGTTATAAGAGATGGGGAAGTGATTCTGAGAGAAGTAAAACTAATATGATTGTAATTTGAATTTAGACAGAACCAAGGGCACTGATGTGTCATGGGAAAGCTGTCTGAGACTGTGTATATTGATGGTTTCCATAATGCTCAGATGGACGCATTCTCAGGTATTCTAAAAATAAAGTTACTTAAACTTTAGTTACTGATGTATGAAGCAATTGTGATCATGGCACCACTGGGCTCTGGGATCGAGATCTTTTCCAAAGTCTGAACCCTATACATCATAATACAGTTAAATTAATACTGCAATACAAATTGAATCCATTATTTGAGATAGATTGTAGATTGATGGTAGATTGTAGTATTTCCATGCTTTTTTGACTTGTTTTGTTGTACTACATCTTGTTATGTAGGCCTATATTAACTAAAAAAAAATGTGAAAGAAGGTTATTTTCACCTCCCATCCTAAGATGCAGCTCCTTCATGATGATGTTGTTTTGGAAGTACGGGTTCCGTCTGAAGTGGAAGCGGATCCTGTAGCCCAACTTGTTATTCTTGAAAGACTCAATCTGACAAAGACAAACGGGAATTAGTTAATTTCCTGATAGTTTTTTAAATCAGCCCTTTACAATACCAATACAAGGCAAGAGCAACACCTCCAAATGTTCTACCTCGAGATCGGTCATATAACTAAGTGCATCTTCGTCCGTCTCGTCGATGTGAGCTGAGAGATGAGGATGATTCAAAAGCTGGCACACTGAGGTCAAGGAACAATACAAAGATATGCTTATCTTTAACAAAAGACAACAAAAAAGGAAGCGAGAAAGAAAGAGAGAAATGGGGATTTTAGCATGTAAGGATACTGCAGTCACCCAGAAACCAGGAATGGTTTTCGTGATGGAGCTGCGCTGGTCCAGATGTGGCCGTCGCTGATGACTCATTTTCAGCTCCAGCCGTTGATGAAGCCGGGCACTCTTCTTCTCAAGAGCCTCCAACCTTATCTGTACCTGCGCTACAAGAGCCAGTGACTGTCTTATCTCTGGGGCCATCTTCACTGAAACTATGGCACACTCCCCGTCATCATTGCCCTCATTGTCTGAAGGAAAGGATGAACTGGGTGTAGACGAAGATCCCGGTAGGGAATCATCACCGTCCTCAGCATCTGGCACATCATCTGTGTCTTCTCCTACATTGAGCACAGATGTGGAGCTATCTGCTGCTGCTGCATGAGTTTTGTAGCTCGCTTTTGAGGACTCCTGGTGGCCTCGTTGATTCAGTTTGCTCTGGTGTTTTACCTGTGTAGCGTTTGCTGATGAACAAGGAGTCTCTTGGTTGTCTTCCCCATCGCCCCTTGTCAGACTGGCCAGTGCTTCAGCTGCTGCTATAGCTGCTGAATCGGACTGGTCCAGTGAAGTTGAGGGACATTGCTCTCTTGCTGCAGCCTTTCTCCCGTCAGTGGACACCTGTGCACTTGAGGACTGTGGTTTTTCGGTATCTCCTGCTTCATGATGATCAGAGTTGTTGACAGGCTGTGCACCAGTGCTGTCTGAGCTCCTTATCGCGTGTGCAGCAGCTGGTTTCCCCTCCCTATCTTCCCGATCGCTGACAGTTGTTTCCTTACTTTGCGCTTCGCCGTTGTTGCAACTTACAGAACTGAAACCCGCGTAGGTTACTTTAATCGTCTTGTTGGGAATCGCGCTACTTTCCTCCTGGAGATCTGAAGATGAACACCGTTTCCTCGACGCAGAGCCAGCGGACTTTTTGCATTTTTTGTCACTCATGCTAGCTAGCCGAGTTGCTAACAAGCTAGATAGACCGCTACTTTATGTAAAGCAAAATTGCCTCAATAACGGTTATACCACTGAACTAACTGGGTACCCACAGTGGTTTCACTATCACGGATTATGACCTAATTTACATCTTCAAAGACGCTTGAAAGAGAAGCAGGTTTCCTATGTTCCGCGGCCTTATGTAATGATTAGCGGGATGATGCTACGATCAGTAGCCACAAACAGCTAACGTTAGTTAGCTAATGTTACCCATGTCGTGAATCCTCGCTGTCAAAGTCGAACATCTTTTACCCGCTCCAGGAGGTAAGAATCTGCCGTGCAATTAAAACACTCGTATTGTACCAGATGGGTGCAATCTCCGTTCTTTATATTAGTTTATATTTGCCCTCTCGTTTAGCTTACTACCCACGCAGCGACGTGAGAGAAAAACACTTCTCTGATTGGCCACGGCACGTCGCGCTCAAACATTTCCACCAATCCCATTCAAGGGTGTGTTTACGTGACGCTGCCTACCAGATTGTAACTGCGTAGCGCGCAAGGGCGATACGAGATGATTATTATTATACCATTATCACGTTATAATTCTGCCAAACAACGTACAAAAATGTTGCAAATCTGCCAACCAACACAAACGTCGATAGGAATCAGTGAAACAGACGGCAAAATGCAGGCAATTCATGTCTGTTTTTGAAAACGTCCTATGAGTTTGGACCCAGAGGAGGCCCAGTGCAGCTGGTACAAACATTCACACTGGATTGTGTGATTAGAAAATATAGGATTGGGGCAAAATAGGATATTTATATTATAGATGTGCTATGTCAGTCATCAGTTGTACACTCTCAATTTGTTTTTCGCTTTGTGGAGTCCATGTTAAAATGCTGGCACGCCAAAATAAAACATAAAAAATCTGTCTAAGAAATTCCCAGACAGACGGAAATACGCGATTGTGTTTTACAATAAAAAAATAAATAAATCAACTTTTTTTTGGCATTTCTGCTTTATTATGTTAGGAACAGTTAAGCGACGAACAAGTAGGATGGGGCTGAGAGAGAGAGAGACGGGATGACATGCAGAAAAGCGCACAGGTTGGAATCTACCTGCGTTATTTGGTATACGATTGCAAAACAATGTCGAGTGCAAAATGCAACTGCGTTATCCTCACTGGAACAAAGCCTCATGTGGCAGGAACGCAAGCAAATAAGGCAAAGTGAAGCTGTTATCGCCTCCGACAGCGGCTGTGCTATATTCAACAATAAGCTACTTTGAGATTTAATACCCACAGTTGATGTAGTAGGTGTGCATCCAGTCCGAACCAAATGACACCAGGGGGAGTAACCGGGTTATACCAACTTCAAAGACGAATTCGGGGTATGGAGCGCCGGGTATGTCAGTGCTAAAATTAAATTTCCCCCTGCAACATCAGCCGAACTATGATGCCATATAGTCATGTAGAGCAGAGGGCTGGCAGTAAAGACAAGTTTTCCATGGGTGACATTTAACACCGCACGTTGGCGGTGGAGGCTGCGTGCGTAACGCCGGGACAACGCTGGATCCGCACGGGCCACTGCTGCGCAAGTCTTGAGTGTTTGGGAGCTCTTTGGAGGCGCTATATGTGGTCTATTCGGCGAACGTTGACTTGAACAACTGCAGCAATGTCTTTCTTAACCATACCGAGTCAAAGCGGTCTGTTTACCACGATTAAAACTAGCAAGTCGGTCGGCGAAGCAGAGCGCGCGTCCTTTATGGACGACGAGGATGAGGATGAGGAGGACGATGATGAGACCGAGAATGTGCGTCTCATCCCAAGATGCTCCCCGGTGCCGAGAAAGCGAGGTGCGAGTATCTACGACGAGACCGCCGAGTACATGAAGATCCAATTGGCGCTGTCTGCCGGAAAGAAAGTGTCATTTGCTGATTTAACAGGTGGAGACCTAGTGGATGTGAAGGAATTTGTTGCGTTCGATTCGGACGAGGAAGAGGACAGCGCGAGGTGGGAGGAAGAGGAGGCGAAGTATCGAAAGCCGATGCGAGAGCCGACGTATTGCGTGCACCCAGAGTTTAATGTGCCCACCGGCGATGCCCTGACGCAGGCGGTGCGCACTAATAAACTGGAGGTGGAACAGCTGAGTCCTGTGGAGGATGAGCCACTCGCCTTTAAGGGGATCATTCGAGTGTTGAACGTCTCCTTCCACAAAGCAGTTTATGTCAGATCGACCATGGACGGCTGGGCGACTTATTATGATCACCCAGCCGATTATGTCCAGGGATCTCACGATGGAGAGTCTGACAAGTTCTCCTTCAAGTTGTCCTTTGCACCGCCTTACATCACGCACGGCTCTCGCGTTGAGTTTGTTGTCCGTTATGAAACCTCAGACGGTGATTATTGGGCCAATAACTCCGGTATGAATTATGTAGTAACTCTGGTCCTGACCTATGAGGATGATGCAGCTCAAACAGACAGCAACGTGCAACAAAAAAGAGGTATTCTGAAACCTCCAAAGGATTACAGGTAAATTTGCTGTGTGTGTTTGTGTGTGTTTTAGTTTGTTAACGCCCCACTGTCAATGCAGATGGATCCGGTGGTCAAACCTCTACCTGCAAAAGCAGTTTTCCCGAGACATAGAAGGAAATAACAGTTCTCAAAGCACAGTCATTTGTGAATCCGAAAAATAAAGGCCTGATGTTCGTGTACAGTCTATACAGATCATCCACATCGAGCAATATGTTACTACAAAGCCCAAAAGCACTTGTGACAGGGGTTATGCTACAGACACAGAGCTTCAGTGGCCTTGTAATCGCCACTCACAGCTAAGCTGCCTGGCTGGAATAAGCAGCCAGCTTTATTCAGTGGGTCTGCCCTGAGACTGCCTTTGGCATAGTAAGAACCCAAGTGTGGAGCAAAGCAGAGTTTCAGGAGCCACAGTTACACATGCCCCGGTATAATAATGCATACTGAAGCTGGCGAGGTAAAATAAGAGTTCGCAAAGTTTCCTTGTGACTCCGTGCTCCGGTTTTAAGATTTTGGACTTACAGTTGTGTCTTGTGCGTTGTGGAGAGAGTACACAACCCCTCAGAATGCCAGTCATCCAGTGGTGTATGAGGACGATCAAAATAGGCAAAGGGCAGGTGTCATTTTCAGCCCTTGGCGTTTCCCTGTACTAAAATTTACCTCTGACCTTTTCTATCAGAGGCATCAGGGAACCAAAGCGGACATCAGATCAGTGTCATTCTAATGGAATACATTGGCCCCTTTCCCTCGTACACAAACACTTTTCTTCCCTCTATAAACCATTCACGTCAATTAATGCCCGAGAGGAAGACTTTAATACCTGATGTATTGACACGTCAACACAAAAGCTCGCGGTAAACCACACAAAGCACAGAAAGCAACACAACACAAAGCAACACAAACAAGATGAACGACGATCTCTTGAGCCATAAAAGGAATGGCTGCTCAAGGGTGCAGGATATAAACTGATCTAGTTGTCATGTAGGTCTTAACTCCTCTATATCTCTTTGGAAACAGGAAGGGACCAGATGGGCTGTTAGGGATGGATGAGTCATTGTTTGAAAAAGAGGAGCTTGAGGAGTACAGACTCTATGCTCACCCCCGCTATAGCAACCACTTCAGATTCACCTGGGGCTTGGAAGTTAAGTGATAATTGGATTTTTAACACATTAACAGGGCACACATAACCAGGTGGTAAAAAATGGATTCAACGTGGAAGAATGCTTTTGTGAATGTTGGCTCATCTTAAATGACGTCTATTTGTTGGTGTTGTTTATTTAACTACATTGTGTTTGCCTCAGTTAGATGTAGGTATTACAGATGGCCACAGTAAAGCTGGGAGATAATGTACTGAACCTATCCTGCAGTACGGGAACAACAACTTTCTTTGTCTCATTGCCATCTGCACTGATTGCTAAACAAAGATGTGGTTGAGTTTTATGTTTTCCTCCTTTTTTTCTTTCAATTTGCTGCTGAGTTACTGCAGAGTTTTGCACCGTGACCTCAGAAGTTTTTTTCGGGATGCACGCACATACTGTACAAATGTCACTGTGTGGGCATCAGATTCAAGTTTGGTCAGGGTACAGGGTTGCTCTAAGCTTCTGGACTTGCAGGCATGCCTTGATAAGTGGGACATTCAATGCCCAAACAGTCCTCTGTGTCATACAAACATCACAAATAAACCATCAAATATATACTAAATAGTTTATATATAATTTCTGACAAACCAGAGTTGATTTTTGACATAAATATCTGTTAATGGTGCAAATAATGTCATTATGTAGGATATAATGTCTGTGCTAATGGAACAACAAGTTGTTACTCGGGCGGACTGAGCTTAGCAAATGGTGACCAAGTGGTCACCATAAATCTATAGCTTAGAAATCTGATTGACACATTTATCTGCACAGCTGACACAAAAGTGTAATAAGCATCAAGAGTATCAGCTACATGTCAAGTTTTCTCACTCTATTTGCGTAATGGCAGTCACATGCTTATCACACATCTTGACCTTTATTTCGTGTGCCGTTCTTTGGAGGCTTCACTTTCCCCTCTGCCCCCTTTCAGTAGAAGGAAGCTCTTATTTTTAAGACTTTATTCTGAGGATAATTGAAGATGCGTCATGAATATGACATTATTAATTTAGGGCGTGATGTCACCACATACTGTATGTAACATCTGGCGTATCTAGAAAAAGACATTAGATGATCAGGTTCACGTTCACCAGTTCTCCGAACGCATTAGATATATTACTCACACTGGACTTCTACTGATTTAAACTGTGTTTGCCCTTTCAGTGTCAGCCCACCTCGTCTCACTCAGTCATTTCCCACCTCGTCATCTATTTCATCTCGCTCACTAATTAGATGGGTCATCACATGATCACTGATCCTTTGGGCAGAAACAGAACTGGACTAGTATTGAAAGACCGAATGGACAGCTGACCATGTGAATGGCTAGCAACAAGTAAAGTGCATCAGCAAACAGTGATTTAATTTTTAAAAACAGGAGCCAAGGATCGCTGCTACTCATTTGCATTCATGTATGGATGAATTATTGTATTAGAAAAGTTTGATTTTCAATCTAAACACAAATGACTACATCGCCAGGCTGACTTCAATGATGCATTTGTAATATGAAATGTTACTTAAATACCAAATGCCTTTTTGGATGTGGTCCACAGGGTCTGAATTTGGCCTTTATAGTCTTGTCAAACACAGCTAAATATAACACAACTTCTGTCTTAACTACTGCAACTTTCCATACTGCCACTGTCTCCCAACAATAAATTGGTGTAATAGTTTTTACCATTATTTGTTTGTTAATTATGTTCTATTATTATTATTATGCTATATATATTCTATGCTTCATTTATGACTATTTTTGTTCTTTTTGTTATTCTTGGTGTTTTGTTGTTATTATCAGCTACTGGATGACTTTAATTTCCTTCAGGATTAACAAAAGTATCTATCTATCTATCTATCTATCTATCTATCTATCTATCTATCTATCTATCTATCTATCTATCCATCTATCCATCTATCCATCTGTCTATCTGTCTGTCTGTCTATCTGTCTGTCTGTCTGTCTATCACTATATTTGCGTATTGTAGTAGGATGTTTTATGTGACGTACTTTTGAGTGCTTTTTTCTTCTAACCCAAGTCTGTCTTCTCTTTCAGTGCGGACTTTGATTTAGATGATGAGGATGAGTCAGACAATAACGAAGGTACCATGTGAATGATGCATACTGTGCCACTATTGTCTTACTAGAACAAAAGATATGAATAGATGTATTATTATTAGCAGTATTATTAACACAAATATAATGGACAGTTTACATTGTGCAAAAGGAAGCCATTGCTACGTCTCTATCAACACAAACTAACACATTTATCTCTTTTACATCAGCCGAGGAGGCCGGGACCTCCAAGACTTCTCTCTTCAAACCCACAGCGGTCCACCCCGTCATCATACGTCCAGAGATTGATTTAGAGGTAAGAAGTGGGGGGGGGGCAGAAGTGAATAGTTTTGATGAAATAAGTCATAATGTAAGGTTACATTGGCAGCTTTGTATGAAGAGAAAATATTGAATTAGCCCAATAGCTTTTTGGCTTACTAAGCACTATTTGCCTGTCAGATTATGTCCAAAGTAGCTTCATTTGCATGCCGTTGTTGACACAATCATATTTAACAGGTAAGCAGACTAAGTGCTTTGTTCATTTAAGCAAGTCATGTCTCTAATGAAACGTAACCAACATATTTTTTCAACCTTTATAGCTTATCATCAATGGCTTGGTTTTTTTTTTTATATTGTTCACAGCTCATTGAAGCTTCAGCAACAACTTAGGTAATGCCGTGCGTCTCATTGTAGCTCGAGTATTCGTTTTGCTTTGACGGCTTCGTGTTCATTTAGGAATGCATGGTTCTCGTTTGTGCCACATTGTTTTTTTTCCTCATTTAATTGATGTTTTTTTTTTCAGTGATTCAAGTGACTAACAAATATTCACACTTGTCAAAGTTTCTGTTTATTTACATATGGGCTGTCAATATCGATTATTTTGAGTTATTCTGCTGATGGTTGGATTATTATGTAGTAGTAATTGAGTAGCAGATATTTTTATATATATGCTCTGATTATGTGTCCATCAGAATCTCTTTCTTTAAGTGGCAGAGACAAGAAGGAGAAATTATGACAACATTCCCAATCTATAATCTATATGATAATGATTTTAATAATATCATCATAAATATGGTCAATTTGTTATGCTTATGATATTGCCATTTAAGACAAAGACCAGTAAATGGTGCACTGTCACTTCAAGAGATGATGCAGTTTCATGTTTCATTGGTTGCTATGTGCTATCTGCAGAAAGAGAGTGAATGTAATCTATGAATCCTGCACAAGGTTGGCTGTTTATTTATAAAATGCATCAACAAACTAAATCATCTGGAAGATTATATTTGCCAGTTGAAAGTTGATCAAGTTCAAGTATGCAACACAAATTTGATATTGTGTTCTGTTGCCATGAGGACTGCAGGAGGTAGCTTAGCTTAGCTTAGCCTGAGTGAGGTATATCTTTGTATTTTCCGTTTAATAATCGATAATGTGTAATTTTAACGTTTTTTAATCATATATCTATTATAATCGATTAATTATGACAGCCCTAATATTTGATCTTAATAATGTCTATCCATAATGTGCATATTGTCAATGTGTTGTATTGAATTATTATTTTGCATTGAGTTACTATTTGGTGTGCTGATGCAAATGTGTCTCATTTGGTGTCGTTTTCACTTATTGGGTTCTGCTGACAGAATGCTCGGCAGATGTTCAAGGATAATCACATTTTTATTATTTCCCTCAGTGTCATCGGGTATATTTTCAGAATCTAATAAGTTATTATTAGTTAGTACTAATAAGTACTTAAAACTTGAGTATTCAAACTCGATGTTTAATTTTTTTCCTTACCTGTACAAGGTCTTCATTTTCAAGTTTGTCAAGGTTAAGCTTCTTTTCAGTACACTTCTTAATTAACTAGAGTTAAAGTGAGAGGAGTCTTTTTGGGTACATGCGGTCCAAACTGCACATAACAGCATAACAACTTTGTTATTATTTTTCTGCCATCAGAAAAGATATCAGGTCATTTTCACTGAGTCTGGAAATGTAACATAGAAGATAACGCGTTCATTTATAATTTCTACAAAACCTAACACCTATGCACATTCCCGATCTTAGTCCGTTTCTCTTTTGTGTTCTAAGTGTCTTGTTGGTGATTTGTGAGTGTATTTTGTTCGCTGTCTTTTCATTTTACGTTGTTATGATTTCATCTTAATTCTAATGTTTGGATCGTGCTATTTTCCTCATTTAAATAAAATAAGTGAAAATGTGTATGAGGTTATTTCAGGCAGGATATTATTGTCTGGTTCAGACTAATCAGGATAATAAGTATATCGAATATGCTTCCAGTGGAGCAGCACCTTTCATATTGATCATGATGGTAAATAATAACAATGTTTACTTTAAAATATTGTATTGGTCTATTGCTGGACATTTTGGTTTTACCTCAGACATCCCTTTCACATCATTTGTAGGGGAAGACAAACGTTAGAAAATTCCTCAGATAATTCTATCACGCTGCTTTTGATCGATTTACATTTCCCAACAAATACATCGTCAGCATGGAGCTCACCTCACGGAAAAGCATTTGTATGCGGTGAAATGCTTTTCGTCTTTCTGCGTGCCACGTTAACACGGAAGAGAAACATCTCTGTTTGCCTGTACTCTCGCCTATCTGTCAATATTGTCTCTGCTTCAACAGATTGCAGCTCACCCATCTGATCTCCCCGTCCCACCGAGCCAAGAGCTTCCATCTGCTGATGGCACACTGTCCGCTCACACCGTATCCCCAGGTGAACAATTCCCTTGTATGTCTTGTGAAACCACATTGCAAACTAATGATGATTTATCCTCTGTACGCTGTGCCAGTGAATCGGTCCAACCAAATAAGCCACAGCCTTTGCCCAGACTCCACCAAATATCAGAGCAGTCAAAAGAGAGTAGCTCCCCTGCAGTCCAGTCTACTTCTACTCCGTCCCTCCTGCAAGACACACGGGGGACAGACAGCTACCCAGCTGGTGGAGAGGAAATCCCTAGTTGCATACAGTTTCCTACCACAGAGACAAATCTGTGGCCAACAGAAGAGGCCGGACTGACCCACAGCCTAGCCAGTCCACCTTGTATTGAGCTGCCTGTCTCTGCTCCTGGTCCCGGGATTGCAGCGGGATCACTCCATTCCGCTGCAACCTCAGGACCAGAGGGATTATCAGAATGTTCCACCGGGTCTGTAGTAGATCAGGAAAGCAGACTGTGTTCTGTTGAAGAGCATCAGGTATCTCTGGGAACACGAGGTGAAGCTCCACTATCAGCCGCACTCACTGAAAACGCCTCGGCGATCACAGGCGTCACAGGGGTGAACTCAGCTCTTCATTCAGGCTCAGCCAGGACAGAGGAGGAAGACTCCGGCCAGATTTCCCCAGACACGTTATTAAAGAATCTACCAAACACCTTGTCTGAGGCTGCCAAGCCATTAAGCCCCCAGCCTGAGCATGATGTAGAGAGGCTTTTGATCCCATCCATCGTCTTCCTAAGTGGAGTTGTCTCTGTCTCCGTAGCGCTGCAGGAACCCAGAGCCCTCTTCCTCATTGGACTATTTTTGGTCTTGCTCCGTTTATGACTCGCTCGCTGATCTGTTAAGTGCCTTTTAATGATTTCAAAGTAAGCTAAACGCTCAAGAAACACGCGATTACCGTTGTAGCATTTATACATCCGGCCGTGTGACTGTCGAGATTGATGGACTTTTTCACCCGAACAAGAAAGCAACTGGTAGAAACGAAGTATGTGGTCATATGTTCATGCATTCTAACAGAAATTCACTCGTGTAGCACAGCCTGTAGAGAACTTGAGATCAAAATGTGTACGTGTTTGTGACAACAATGTGACCACTGTGTTTGCAGGCAGTTTTTAATTTATTTGTTCTTACCTTGTGGAATTTGTGCACCCAATGATAAATTCTCACGTTTACTTAGTATGACAATGTTTTCAGGTGTATCTATGTTTGTGTCATCATAACTGAAGTCTAACCACACTGCCATTCATTTCACATTTGTAAATGTATTATTTTATAACACCTTATAATATAATTATAAGGACAAAACATGATCCTGGATACTGATTATATAGGCACAAATGGAATATTGTCTGGTGCTGCATAATGGCATTGTTCCACCTCAATATTTTAAAATTGATACCTTGATAAAATAATGGTTGCAGGAATTTTTTGCCATGCATCAGCTGATGATTCTTCCTCGTTAATCCATATTGTGGGTGCACAACACCAGATTTTGTAGCACCACATGGACGACCTCACACTCTGACTGAAGCACTGTGTGACACGTTTGAAGTGACGACTGTGATTTTGCAGTGTATTAAAACATGGTCTTCCACACTTTGCTGTATTTCTCTTTCTTTCATGACGTAGCGTGTTCATCTCTGCTGCACGTTCAGCGTTGGGAATGCACAGGCAGCAACATGAGCCGCCGATATAAGCCAAAGGTCACGCATTGCGCTGAAGTCACAGTGTGGTACTGCAGCACGTACTGTCCGCTGCAATTTGAGATCAGTGTTTTAAGACAGACAATCCCTGGGAAAGCTCCTGAGACGCCCAGTGGGGAGATGTAACAAATTATTTCTGATCATGGCCCACTTTTACTTTTCTGGGAGCTTGGTGGTTAGCATTCACAGCAAGAAGGTCCTGGTTTGACCCTGGTCCAGGCTGTGTAGAGCACGCACGGTCTCCCTGGGTTTCCGGCGGCTACTCCAGTTTCCTTCCAGCTCCAAAGACATGCGGCTTCCATAAATTGACCATAGGTGTGAATGAGAGCCTGATTGAGATGTGTGTCCCTTCGATAGCTCGTACCCCACCTTTCACTCAATCGACTGTAACATGGATCAGCTTTACAGATAAGGGATGGATGGATGAATGGTACATTTCAAAGACTACTACAGGGAAAATGGGAGGTCAGATTCATTTGTGTGTTGAACAAAAAGTGCCAAAATTCAAGCAGACTTCAAACTTACCCGAGCAGCAAAACCACTATGAATTCCACACCAGACATTCACTTTGAAATAATTGGTGTAAGAGTGAAGCATTAGCCTGCGCCGCTGCATGTCAAGCTTTGCTGTGATGTCAGAGGACGCGAGCAAGATGACATAATTACCAAATTTCAGTGACAAGCTGGTGTTTGTTACATGCCTATGAAAACACTGCGTTCAAACGTTGGGTCGAACGAAACAGTCAACGCAACACGAACGGTACTAACATTTAGAGGTCTTGTATAACACGTTTGACATCTAAATCCACAGTAATCCACGGGATAAATCATCCTTAAAACACCTATTTTAACACATCATTCACATTGAAAAGGAATTACCAGCCAACCTCCATGGACTTCTTAATTCCAGCCGGTTAGTCTAAAAAAAGGGAGGTTTTGGTTTAACCAAGGATAGTTGTACAATATATACGAGAAACGTTTTTAAAAAAATCACAATTCCAATTTCATACTTGAATAATTCCTTAAAATCCCTAAATGCTTGTCTACTGAAAAGGAGAAAAAACAAGACTTTTTTTCTCCAAGGACATGTTTTTGTCTCGCAGAGCAATTGTTCAAATGTGCTTCACGTAGATCCATCCCAGCTGACAGTTTTTGTTTTCAGGACCGTTACGTCAATGTAGCACTGACCAGAGGTTTTGTAATGGGTTTAAACCACACGGTAAAACCCTGGGAACGATCAGTACTAACCGTCACAGCGAGCTCTAATGTTCCTGCGAGGCCTTTCAAAGATGAGCCTAAAACATGACATCAAATGGGAACCCGCAGGGAGCATGGCAGGAACATTCACCAACTGTAGGGATGAGTTTGTTTGTGCCCAGTATAAATATTGATATTACCTCTTTAACTGCTGCTGAGCCTGGTGGCATCAGGCGAGCCGGCCAATTAGATGATGGCTTTCATAATTCATAAATTTCATAGACTATGGTTGGGTAATAGATGGACAATGGTGAATGAAAGGCGTTGGCAATAGCAGGGGCCCAAAACTGGAGAAGCTGTGCTATTATTTATTTTCATTTTCATTTTCATTTTCATTTTCATTTTCATTTTCAATTTTATTTTTATTTTTATTTTAATTTTTATTTTATTTTTTTAATTTTATTTTTTTGGCCTGATATATGTGCTTTTGGGCGCAGATCAGCCGCCACGATGCCTTCAAGGGGATCAGAAAAAAACATATGGCCCACA
>OMNV01008813.1:36620-47438 GCA_900303265.1 Brotula barbata
AAATTAGCATATTTATTATAATAATATTACATAAGGAGGTTGTATATTGATCAGAAATTAAATAAACGCAATAGCAGAGGAATTTCACCGATTAGAGCACAAAAATGTACAATTAACACTATTAGTAAATAAAAAACAAAACAAAAAAACAATTGCACAGATCTGTTCACAAATCAGTCTCAAAGTCTGACTAATGAGTTTGGAGGGAGATTTTTTTTTCAATGAGGCTGGCTGCGAGTGAG
Organism: Brotula barbata; assembly: GCA_900303265.1. Lineage (NCBI taxonomy): Eukaryota > Metazoa > Chordata > Actinopteri > Ophidiiformes > Ophidiidae > Brotula > Brotula barbata. Next base: position 36,863 of record OMNV01008813.1, read on the forward strand.
TACAGCTCATTTACGTACTCCTTTGCTCAAGGCAAAATCTCTGGCAAAATTAGTACTGGAGAATATAAAAATAATAGCATTTCTCACAAGGGACTCACCACAGTAAGGTTATTATTCATGGGCTGGAAAGTGCAGCAGAGCAGCTCGCTGGATTCTGGATCTCTAACTTCTCGGATACATCTCCCATCCTCTGTGTTCCAGATGCGCAGAGTCCCGTCAAGAGACGTTGACACAATGATGTCGTTGCTCAGGGACCAAGCAAAGTCCGTGACAGGACCACCGTGGCCTTTCAGGGTGACCTTCACACAGGGTGGGGGTGGGGACAGTGTCATGATGGACAGACTACCATCCAATGAGCAGCAAGCAAGGAGATGCTTGTCATCATTGGCAAATTGTAACCTTGGAACTAAAAAGCAAAGAAGAGCATGAAAAAAATAGATAAAGTGAGACCACGAATGAAGTTCAACTCCATCCTGTTTGATGATTAAACATTAAAAATTATTCAAATACCAGCAGAGTCCACATGTTGGTCAAATATGTGGTGCATGCCAGCAAAAGCATAATTTTCACTCAAAGTTGTGTCCCCTGCCATGGCACGACTGGCCTCTGCCACTGAAGTGGGGACCAAACTGCCCGGAGGCCTGCAGCCAGAAATGACAATCACAATAAAAGCATATTTTCAAATATGACACAACTCAAAATAGTTGCATGCGGATGCCAACTCAATAGAAGGGGTCTGAGCATTTTTCAATACGAGTAAAGCAAAATTACAACAACTAAATCACACAAAATGGATTTGAAGGTGAAATAAATCAAGCACAATTCAATTCAAATCAAATCAGCTGGAGTGACCCTGTAAGGCCCTCCTCTAGGTACCTCTCATCATAAACAGCTCTGTTCATCTGAGCCTGTAGCTGGTAGGAGCCTCTGCTGACAGAACGGCGGTGACCACGAGCCCCTTGGGCACGAGGGTCCTCCTCAAAGTCCTACATAGGAAAGAGAAGGAGACGGAGAGCCATGGGGAGAAACAAAATCTTGTTGGAATAAGTATAGGTGGATGTAAGCCGAATCTCAGACCATACTAGAGTATAGAAGGCCGAGACTATGATGCACTTTTAAAATAACACACACAGTTAATGTCAGCCATTACAACCAAGCTGCTCAGCTTAGTATGCATCTGCAACCAAAGTGCTGTGTCGCTTTAATCTCAAAATAAATTCAACTGTGAGATATTTTTGTCTCATTTCCAAACTCAGTACAGAATCCCACGGTCTAATCTAACCCTCTGTTTCTTTGGGTCTGACCTCCATGCGGTCCAGTGTGGTGCGGGAGCTCCGCACGCTGCTGGCCCTGAAACTGCTCTGCTCGGACAGCGGCCCGTAGCGCAGGGCCAGCAGCTGACTGCGAAGCCTCAGGTACTGCCTGCGCAGACTGGGCTCAAAGCCACACTTGGCGTTCTCTCTGAGCAGCTGGCTGCGCCGGCGGATGTACTGAGTTCGGAACTGTGGGTAGGTGGGCGTGCGATAAGCATTGTACCTGGAAGGGAAAACAGTGATAAGTATACAGAATAAGACAATAATGATATATAAACAATTACCCATTCAGGTTAATTAATGATACTACATAAGTTAGGTCTCACCTTGCATCCACTGCCAAAACTTGCTGCCACACAGCTGCCATTCCACAAACACTCTGGGTAGAGGAGGACACTACCACGCAGATTTCTATAAACAAGGTAAAGCCTGCATTATCAGACAAAGTTGCTTCTTGGGTGTAAAATATAACCTGCCGGTGCTATTAGGAGCATGGATTACCAGCAATAGGCTGGTAGTCCATTTATGGACAGTTATCACTTATATTTGATTGCATGATAGCTATGATTTAATATAAAAATCCTTTTAATCTCTACTCTGCCTATTGCTGGAGGATGTATAATGTTTTACAGAGCTGAAACCAGCCTCCCCACCCAGCACAACTGATGATGCACAATCTAATGAAGCCTTAGGGACCCGAACGAGCTACTTAACTGTATGTTGCTGTATCAGACTTAATCTAGAAATAAAGCTAGGCTGTGAAAATAACTAACAATGGGGTTACGTTACAAAGCGAACAGATTTATGGATACATCGTAGCAAACGCAGTCGAGCCCATGTAGCCAGTAGCTATCAAGCTACGTTAGCAATTAGCAAGCCAGCCCCTACATCACTCGTGACGTCTTTGAATATACGGCTACTTTCCACGTATTATAAGACTTTAATAGCTTTAATATCAGTCAGCAACTTCAACAAATCCCTAAGATATTCAGTGCGAAAAGACAGCGAGGAGACGTTAAAGAATACGTTTGTAAACGACTCACCTTCCTTAGCTTTTCTCCATCGCTGGGCTCTGTCACGTCACGTGACGCAGTGAAACCTGCCCTGCTGCTGCTGCTGTCACTGGGATCAATCCCAGCGATTCTCATTCTGTACGCAACTCAACCCACTTATCAAACATAAAACATCCCACAAACTTTGCTTGCTTTCTACAGGAACTATTGTGTAATAACCCTGTATTTTTAATGCAAACATTCTTTCACGTGAATTCACATTTGCATAGAAATGTAACAGTTCATATTCAGTGTTGTGACTCTTTCCTAAAGATTTAATTACAATGCGTTGGGAGCTCAAACTATTTTTTTTAAAGGAAAACCATTTTCCTTGTTAAATGAATTGGAAATTGAGCCAACTTTATTTAAAGGATTTTGGAAAGATTTAATGGGCCTTTTCAAACTAGTAACAAATCAATATGTCAGTATACAAGCTAGAAAAGGCATAAAAAGTTCACAATTTCTTAAGAAATTACAATAATAATGAATTAAACAAATATCCATTACAGTGAACCTTACTTTTTAAAGCTATGGCAGTTTTCCTTAAAATTCTCTTAATTCTGGGTGTGTTTGGTATAATATTTGAAAGATTTCCCTAGAATGCATCCTCATATCTTTGATTTGGTATCTTTGGACATTTCACTAGAATTCAGGGTAACAAATGGAGCCATTCGTGGTCAGCTCTGAATTTTAGAGAGTCAAGTGTTTCTGGATAAGTAAACTAAACCGTTGGTAGGAATGCCCTGACGGTCATAGAGCCATTAGCAGCAAATTAAAATGAAGGGCTGGCACTGCATCCTGGTGCTTTTCAAGTGAATTTTAAAGCTTATAAGATTATGAATCATTTGGTTCAACATCATCCATCCTCCCATCCCTTGTACACACAAGCACAAGCTCATAAAATACTACTCCACATAATTACACAGCCCAATATAGGTCCCAAAATAGAGCCTTTAGGGACCACCAGGGGTCATAGGTCTCCTTAGGGGGAAAAGCAATTGTTTTAATACAACCAATATTTTACAGGTCCTAACAATGAAGAATACAAAGAGCTTTGTTGTCCTCCCTGCTGTAAACCTCTGCTTCTGTGCAGCGATGACGAATGACTAATTCTGTGTATAATCATGTGTGAAAATAAACAGTTTAAGATACCCAAAGGGACAAAGTCCAATCAATGATATCTAGTTTTCATGACTAATGAAAAGGTACAACCACAATCTAGTTGATTATTTGTTTGATGCTTCTTGCCTTTAATTACACCACAATATCATTAATTAAGAAAGTGTACCAGGATTTATATGGCTTATCAGCACGAAGATGCCATAAACCCTGACCTACAGTATATGGCAATCAAAAATATATATTGTATATAATACACTATCACCTAATGTTAAGCCTGTAATGGACAGGCTTTCTTGTCATGAACAATGGGTGCACACACATTTCCAGTGGCTTCACAATGATGGTATTACAAGGTCAGCTCCGAGGTTTCGCCTGGCTCAGCAAAGACCTGCACAGCTGTGGGCCGCGGTGCTCAGCTGACAGGGCTCTTTGCTTGTTCGTGGTGCTCTTTCTCGAAGGGGCCCCAGTGGCAGAGCCATTCACAAGCACCGAGCATAAATGAGCGAGTTGAACACCACATTAAGCACTGCATTTTCCAAAAAAACACCACAGACTCTGGAGCACAGCCAAAATGCCAGGAACAAAAGGTGGGTGAAACAAAAAAATTATTCTTACAAAATGAACTGGATACTAGCGTTAATGAAGCTACTCCCTGTGTAACATCGGCGTGATGCTTTCCGTGCTTTTTAGGTAATAAGTCGGACAAGAAGTCAACTACCAAGGTATGAAAATAATTGCTTCACGACTCAGAAATTCTACCAATCTGTAATTTCTATTGTTTTGTTTGTTTATTGACATATTATTCCTTTTTATAGCCACCTCAGAGTCCTAAGGAGCAGCCGAAGAAAGGTGATCAGAAAGGAGATGATAACAAGAAGCAAGGAGGTAAGCATTTAACGCACCAAAAATATCACAACCTCTTTTTTTTAACCTGCTGAACCAAGCCTGTGTATAGAATACAGTTAGAATCTACGGTTTGAATAAAATTGTTGCACATCTACGGTTCTGGCAGACCTCTCAGCTTGAGATTCAGTGCGGAAGTGAGTTGCTGTGTTTGCTGTGTCCCCAGTGAAGCTATCTGTCTGTGTTCAATCCCCTCGCAGGACAGCCGAAGGGAGAGAAGCAATAACTTCCAGGCATTTGTGAAGATGGCATTGGAGACACTGCTGGGGTCTTGCCGTCGTAAGCATGGAGGCCCTCGGGGCAGGCAGAGCTGAGTGCACCTCCCCTCCCCTCTGCACTTACAGACAGGGCTGTTATGTGGCCTTCCAATACAGCATCTGTTCACCTCTCACAAAGACAAAAAAAGAGCCCAATCTCCATCCATCACCATCTGTTGTTAAACCCCTGTTCCTGTCCCCTTCCCTTTCCACTCTGGCATTCTGGATGCTCAGAAATGGACATCAGACCAAACCAGACCAACGCTTTGAGCAAATAAAAAGAGATGTCTGTCACCTTTTTACAATCTTTCCCAAACTGAACCCATTTGTGCTTAAATTCCAAATCACGATTGACTGTCTAACAGTCCATACATTGTTCTTGTAAATAATTATTCCAATAAACAATTTGGTACAGCAGTGCATCGTGGGTGGAACTTGATTACTAATCGCTTTGTTTTCTCCGCTTAAAATTAAACAAATACTACAATCCAGGTTTCATGTAAAATTTTATAAAAAATATCACAGGTTTCACTGTCTCACATTTACAGGGAAGATATTTACGGAAAGTAAATGTCATTACAGTATTTAAATGTTTTGAGATGCCATGGTCTTGTGTACACAAAGACGGAGCACTTGTTCAGGGTGAAGGAACATTCATGCTCAGCATTCCAAAACTACATCTGAACCATAACAAAAAGCAAATTCTTTGTACACCTGGCGTTATTATAGATTTATCAAAGATATACAGATACTGCTTGTGTTGGTTCATTCATCAAGTAATCATCAGTTACATAAAATCACATCTTTAAAAGCAACAGTGTAATACCAGCGTAATAAGAAAATTACAATCCTGGATATATAATTAAGTATAAATATTTAATACCATGTATTCTTGCATCTTGAATGTGCAATCTTATATGCAAACATTTTGCTGTACAGCAACAAATATCCTGATTATATATTAATTTTCAATATGGAGGAGTGAGTGTGTCAACGGTTCACAAATACTAACAGTGTCTTCTCTAAACAAAGGCAAACGATTTTCAAGTTAAAGAACAACACAAAACAAAACCTAGGAAATTCCATCACCATTGACGCCATTTAAGTATCCATTTAAATATTATAACACAAATGTGTGCTCTTTTCACTAAAAAGTAAACTGGTTCCCTTATACGTGCTCAAGAGAGGAGTTGTGTTCAACTGAAAAATGTGATTGGAAACAATTGGGGTGAAGTAAAACCACAGCCTAAGGACATCTTCCACGGTCGACTCTGAAACCTAGGTAACAGAGTCCATGGTGTGTCCACAGAAAGGAGCAGCCCATCACCACCATGCTGATAAGTATTGATTGTGACTCACAGTGAGACATCGGCAACTGCTGTCACAACATGAGTGCCTGCCAACTGCAGCTCCAGATAAAAAGGATATGGAGAAAAAAGGGAGGAGGGTGCCATCATTTAATGATGATCAAAACTAGTCCCCAGCAGATTCTGATTACAGATTACCTTGCAACAACCTGAGGACGACATATTGATTTGCAGTATATTGGGGGGCGTTCTGCTCATTTCGGTCCGATGCATGATAAAGTCACAGTGCAGAAGTAGAGAACCAGCTTTACATCTTCCATTATTGCTTCCTTCTCTGTTGTTGTCTCTTATTATTAGAGAATGACACGGTACAGTACCCAGCATCCAAACGTGACCCAGTGGCTCGTCCAGCTCAGCTCGGACCACTTTTGAATGGTAAGATGTGTCACGCCATCCTGTAGGGGGCAGTGCATGCAATAGAAACTCAATGGGTGTCATCCTCCAGAGTATATTTGCACAGAATTGGGGTACACACATTTCATTAGAACATTTTCATAAAGACACTGGCATTCAGCAACATTCGGGCAACGTGCAACATTCTATCACAGCCACACCCACTTGGTTAGTAATTAACTTGGACTCTTGTGCACAAATACAATACAAATACTCCAAGCTCTAAAAATACTCCACCTTAAGTTACATTCCTATATGCTGTGGCATTTCATGTTTGCATGTCACACACAGGACCATTATTTTTACGAACACAAGGTGCAAATATAGCCACAGATTATCTTCAAACATGCGAGTGACCTCACCTCGTCTTCCTCCATGTAGTCCACACTGGAGTTAAACACAGAGCCCAGGTATGTCAGGTGGACGATTGCTAACGCACTGAATGCTATATTAAAAATATACACCCATAGGTCCTGCAGGATCAAGAACAGGACAGTGTCACAGTTTGGTATATAGGCAGTGCTTTTATGGCATGATTTACTACCTGCCCTCCTTGTGGTTATTCAGGAGTTTGTTTGTTTTTAACATAAGGAGTTTTAGCTGGGTGATTATTCCAGAGAACTTCCAAAATGTCAAATCAATTGACAACATAAGACAGACCATCGGAAATCTGAAGCAGAAGCAGACGTTTGGATTTTCCTCCTGGGATGAGAGCCTTTTTTCATCTTATAAATAGCACATTTGTACCTTCATACTAGTCTAGTGTAGTCTAGATATATAGATAAATACATTTCTGATAAGAAGAAAATAGGGCATATTACCGTTTTATTCTTGTGAGTGCAGTTTGACGGACATTTCTTCGACAGTATACATGCATTAAAAATGGCTGCAAGCCTCTTCCGCAACACTGAAGCACAAAAGAAGACCACAGATTTAAAATAAAGTCAGAGGAACAGTTCCTTTATAACCATAAGAGGTAAATTACGGCATTGCAGTGAATAGAAAGGGTGTGCAACACTGGGTGCAATTAACCATTACTGCAAAGCTAAGCACTTTCACTAAATGGGAAGGTTCTAATGTGGGGGAAAAGAGGCAACATTAGGCAGACTCTCACCGTGCTCAATGTACGTGATGAATCCGAGAGATATTAGCACTGCACCCAGATGGAAACTCAAACCCTGCCAGACACAAGCATTGGAAACAAATCAATCCACTTGTTGACGCAGACACCAGCAATACAGAGGAGGAGGTATGGCTGTTTATGTAAGGCTTGGAAACGGTACTCACATGCAGTAAAGCACTGGCTGTGTATGTTACCATGATAGCTGAGAACGTTCCAAATGTGAGAGCACTCTTAAAAACATCTGTGAAAGGAGAACATGGAGAGGGTTGTGTTCAAATGAGCCATTATGAACGTGACATAGAAGAACAGCTGCTGCCATAAAGCCCTCAGTGTGAACGCAACAACTTACAGGTGTGCAGAAAGCGAGACATGGGCAGATTCCAGGACGTCACCACCTCCACCATTGACCTGGGGAACTCTACATTCAGAGGCTTGGATACGGCCATGTCCCTATAAAATAAAAGCCAGAAAAGCAAAAGTGTCTCTCTAATTATAGGAACTACAAAACACGCTTTATTTTCTGATAAGGTTGCAGTATATTAATCTGACCATTTGAGATTGTCTTTCTCCTCTGTGAATCCCGCCCCAGCCAGAGTAGCAGTCGTCTCACTCAAATAGCCAACAAAGTAATTGCTGAAGTGGAAAGACATGGTGTTTTCATACGCCAGCAGCCACCTAAGATAAAAAAAAGAAAATACAGAAGAAATAAACAACTTTCTAATTTCAGTTAAAATCCAGTTTCACGAATCTCACACAGAACTGCATATTGGAGTTAAAGTAAACATACCTCGCCACTGTACCTCTGAGAATCAAGTGGATAAAAAGAGAGAAAATCAAACAGTTGATTTTAGTGATTACAAGACATTCACCTTTATATAAATGATTTGTTGACTTGCCAAGTGAAAGTCTACATCTCACCATTGTTTTCACCATGGTGAGACAGTTGTAGTAAATGTAAGGTTGGGATGGATGGATGGATGGATGGATGTCCTGGTACACATGTGGCTGCACAGAGACGGGGAATGACGTGGGCACATGCATGCATGCAGATGAGGGTAAAATATGTGCATGTATTCAGTGTGACTGAGGTTATTACCTGATCTTCCTCCTCTTTTTACTGTAAACATAGCATGCAAGAGAAAACAACGGCAGGCCATAAGCAAAACTATCCAGGATATTTTGATTAGTTCTGTATTTATTTCTCATCTCTGGTCCTCATACCTTCGTAGAAGCTTGTCTCCAAAGACAGGTATGAAGTAAGGAAACAGATACGGTGCCACACAGTTGGAAATAACCAGGCATATCTGGCTCTTCACCCAACTAACTGACACTTTAAAAAGCCACGGAAAGTTCTGAGGAGAATAAATGCCAAACAGTTAGTCGACAGTCCCAGGATAATGACTTTTAATAATACCCGCCCCCACTTTTCTCCCCATACTTTACTATGTCAAACGTACCATCTTACGACCATCTAGAGCCTCTTTGTAGCTGTTGAAACTAATCCAAGGGCCAAAAATGACTGTTCCCACAAAGTAAATATAGCCCATAAACTCAATGGGCGAGGGTACACTCGTCACGACACCTCTGTCCAAATCAAAGGCCAGGGAGATGGCTTTCATGGCAACCACCATTTGTGAACCTGTTGGGCAACAAAAATACTACAATCAAGCAACAGCAACATAAAGCTCCAATTAAAGCTAAATATGGAGTAAAATATGGAGGTTTAGCTTTAACACTACCTCTCATCTTGTGCCAGTTGGTGGTATCCATCATATGCAGCTCTCTTATGAAATCACATGAACACAAAAATATGTTCCCATCACCAATTAAAATTAGTACAGACAAAACATCACAGATATGATTACATGGGGTATCAAAAGAAGAATCGCTTACCCCAGCAGCAGGTAGATAAGCACAGTGATGGAGAGGAAGGTGCCTCGGATGCTAGAGTGGCGGCACAGGAAGAGGAAGAGGTAGCAAAGAAGGCTCAGAAGGACAACCCAGATCATATGAAGCTCAAAGAACAGGTAGAGTGTGTAGAAACCTCCCACGACCGTGCCCAGGTGTTTCACAAAAGATGGGATGCCTGACATAGCAAGATGAAGAAACAGTACACACGATTATGATGAGGCATGCTATGCAAAGCACAGAAAACTCAGAGCGAGCACAAATTAAGCAGACGCTCACCCAGCATCCAGAGGAGTCGACACAGCAGACAGATTAACAACAGCTGCCATACCTGCTCTAGGCCCTGCTGAGCTGTAGGCAGCAGGCAGCCATGAGCAAGTTCCTGGAAAAACTTCTGTCGACTGAACACTCCCATCACCGGACTTAAAAAGCAGAGAAGCCCGGCACTGTGTGAGTACAGCAAAAAGAGATGGCTGTATTACCAGAGTCAGCATATCTACATATCACTACTGTGCAGAAATACAATATATGGTTGAACTGCCACACACAGACAATCTGTGGAGGGTCTCTCTCTCTCTCATACTCACTCACACAAGTGCACACACACTGACTTACTCATTATAACTTCAGTACGTTTCAAAATCACTGTGATTTGGATTTGGTTACATTTGTGGCTACAACACACGGTATGTGCAGTCAGACAAAATATGTGCAGCACTTCAAAATCCTCTCACACAAATCAGTGCATATCCACGCAGGACTGTCAGAGTTTCAGAGATCACGTGTACACGATTATATTGTTATTGCACATAAGCAAATAAACACAAATAACATGGTGATTATGGTGATTTATAAATATTGATGCGTTGCATACTTATTATGAATTATAATTGACCCACAGCCGACTCTGTGAAGCCAGGCATGCTTCCACCGCATTGCAGTCGAGCGGGGATGAACTGACTCACAGCTGCGCTCCCAGCACAGCGAACTCAGCGCATCACAACATGCAAAAGCAAATCAGCTCATATTTATTGAGGGAAAAGATGGAAATGGCCCGTAACCTTGCTTAACCTACCCACCGAGGATTAGCTGTCGTCCTGCTACCAACGCAAACCCACTTGTGCCTAACGAGCGCCCC